>JAGDQP010030883.1:10804-22287 GCA_022664845.1 Lepisma saccharinum | reverse complement strand
AAACTGAAAATATGTTGAAACTTTAAAACATTTTTACTCCAAACAAACAACTATATTATGGAGGAAAGGAGTCACTGACTGATCCAAACATATATTTTATTTGTGGTTCCACTTTTTCTGAAACAAAATTGTTATTACAGTGTTAAAAATTTCCTAAACACTCCTAAAAAATATAAACAACCTGGAAGAGCATACCTTAAATTTCCAGTAACCTTACTAATAAAAACTAGCCATCATTCAGTTTTTAGGAATGCTGGGAGCAAAAGATGAAAAAAAAAAAGAACACTGAAGCGAGGTTTGAAAACGAATTGTTCAGTTAGAATTCTAGCATCTTACTGACTGGTGTGACATGTGATGGCCCCCTCTTGGCTCGAGGGCCTTGCATTGTATAATATTGTCAGATATGTCCCCAGCGATATGTATGAATAGATTCACTCTTTCGAAGCTTGAAACTTGATGTAATATAAATCGAAATTACAGCTATAACCAATTGAATGCTGAGGTTTTTGCCAAGACTCCGGTGGACTTAGGATGTTCTTCATTTCAGGTCTTCAATTGAGTGAAGCAGAGAGCATACCAAAATTCAAGTTCGTACCTCAATAAATTGAAAACGGCTAAACTATTTCTTCACACAATAACATCGGTTCCTGATTTAATTTCGAACTTTTTTTGTTTCAAACATTTTTTGGTCGACTGAAGCCGCGTGTCTAACGTCACAAACTCTGTATGCGTCCAGCAAACAGTCTGAGGTACCCATACAGTCACCAGGAGGCAGCATGTTGTTGAACAGGGTTGTATGAAATTGCACCATGGAGAACATACTATTGCGAGTGATTTTTCGTTATGAATTCAAATTCAGGCATTCTGCACAGCAAGCCGGAGAAACATTAAAAGTGAATTTGGGACGAGAATGCGAATGAACATACTATTAGCCCCGTTGGTTTGTCAAATTTCGTTCCGATAACACAACATTGCAAACTGAGCCATGTGGGCAACGATCAACAGTGTTAAGTATGCGATTTAGTATCTTTTACAAGTATTGTAACTTTCATACATAAGTATGTGCAATATATTTCTTTTGAGTAATCGCTACTCTTTTGTCGCTGCACGGCAACTTCAAACATACGATTGTGTAGCTTTTGTTTTTTATTCAGTTGCTATCAACAAGCAAGTTAGAAGCTAGTATATGGTCCCAGTATACGAATGTATCAAAGATGCATTCTCGGTTTCGGTAATCAAACATAACGAAATATTATTAATCAAAGCAACTGATATCTGTATCAAGATGAAGAAGCAACTATTATCAATGGATATCTTCCAAGACTAATAGAACCTAAATCTTTATTGGTGGTGTGTGAGCTGAGCATGAAATGTTTTGTCATAATAAATGCATGTTGAATGAAGTTATGACTATTGATTTCAAAATACTTCTGGATAAGATAAAGCTTGGCACGGCTGATTTAAATAAGCAGAATCGATTTAAGATGTCCTCTTAAGGTAGATATTTATTACATAAAATCTTTTTATAAAACATACCAACTATATGCGTCACAGCAAACATCATGTTCGCAAGCGCTACTCAGGAACACCATGGAACCGTACCCTTGCAAAAGTGTACGTGCCATTGCAAACAAGTTAGGCATACACCATACCATTGTCAGTCGGCGCAAGCATTCGCCGTTAAAGTGGAAAAGTTTTACTCACGAGTGCCACATGAATTGACACCGGAAAAAGAATCGCTGTATAGAGGTGCGAAGTTCTCTTAGTGTAGGGAATAAGCGGAAATGTTCCCTGCATAGGATTGTCACTTCAGATGAACAATGGATCTGCTATGACAATCGAAGATCAGAATAATGGTTGGATCGTAATGAACGTCTAGGACTGGTCCTAAACCACCCCTCCATCCACGCAAGGGGTTGTTGCTGGTATGATGGTCTCTATGGTGGTAGTCTTTCTCAGGCGAGGTGAAACCATGAATGAAGATCGTTGCAGTGCTGAACTCCATGAAATTCACCGCAAACTTGTCCGCAAGCATCCAGCAATGGTCAACAAATATGGTGTTCTCATGTTGCATGACAATGCCCGTCCACACGTCACGTAAGGAACGGTGTAGGCTCTCCTTGAATTGTAGTATGAAACCTTTCCTCTCCCGCGGTGATCCCCGAATCTCTCTCCCACTGATTACCACCTCTTCCGGCATCGCGATCACCTCTTGACGCGGAAGAGCTTCCCTGATGATCGGTCGGCGCAACGTGAAGTTGAGGATTTCTTCGCATAGCAGATTCCACACTTCTTTCGCCACGCAATCCAATCGTTGGCTGAGCGATGGCAACGTTGGGTGGCAACAGACAGCGACTACTTTTATTAACCAGGTAATGTAGTTTTTATTTGTTTTTGTCTTTGGACTTGACGCACCTGGGACGACATTTCATTATCACCAACCAACTAATTTTAAATATACTTGCATTAAGGGAAGTATGCCCCTGTAGTTAATTTAACTAATTAATTCACTACCGTTGATCCTTACAAAGTGATGTATTTGGTTGCAAGTCTGAACTAGGAGATGAAGAATATTATTTTTTCACCTGTGATCTAAGAAACGTTGATAATAGAGACCAAACCGTACTTTTAGCTATTAAGAACGGTTCCCCGATAACGATCAACACCGAAATATTAATAAAATAAGGGTAATTTAAAATTTTCAGCTTTATACTCATTATTCTTTTTAATTAATCCACAGTATAATGTTAATCTTGGAAAAGGTTCGGACAACTCTTTCCATTCGGGCGCCATATGTAATGGTTTGTGTTTGAATTTTTAATAAGTCGCATAATTATAATCAACCCCCTATCTTCAACGAGACTAGACACGATTATAATTTTCCAAATGTATTCTTGCGCTTAAATCAGATATATCTAGACGGCTCTAAGATTCGGAAAGAATTGCTTGGATATAAAATGAATTGAAACTCTAATCAAAAATACTATTAAACAAGGGACATCTTTGTTTAAAGTAGAGTATCAAAATGAAATTGAATCACACTTCTTAACTAATTATGAACGGAAATTTTCAGTCAGTGTTTTTGAATACTTTCAAAGTATGTTATTCTCAACATGACTGATTTCCTTCGTCTCAGAAAAAATCTCCCCTTCAAAAGCGCATTCCTACAAGTTTCCTGTATGCAAGCCAGAATATTACCTATTAATATTCGTACAGAACTACCCGATTAAAGCAAGTCAATCTTTGATCTGTTCTAGACTTGCTATTAATAGTTTTGAGATACAATTACAAAATCGGAGTCTACTAAAGATTTTAACTCTAAAGCAATTGTAGCTTTAGTTATACGACTCCATATTTCCAATTTAAAAGCCTAAATGTTACTTGTCATTATTTTATAATATCATAGTTCCCTTCTGATCAACAAAATATACAATATCAAGCGGAAAAATCTCCATATGTTGGTCCGAGCAGGAGGCGTAGTATGTGAAGGAGTTAAAGGAAGCTACTTGTGCAATATGCTGGACCAACAAGGATTACGGGTAATTTTGATGTGTTTAGAACACACTGGTATATGTGGCTGCAGAAACGTATTGCAATGTGCTGCCGGCAGAGAGCGTAGACTCAACCTCAGAACGGACAGTCCATCACCGGAATTAATAGTATCGTCCCGGTAACCAGAGACTCCAAGATATAACGTAGGTCACGAAGATAAAAGCCATGTTACTCTATTCAGAATCTCAGTCATTTTGTGAGGTGCAAGAATGACAATTTATTTCTGAATGACACGGTACAACATAAATTACAGTGCATTGATTTTCGTGACAATAAGCATATTGTTGTATATTTATTATTTTATTATTAGACTTCAAAAGACTTAGTTTATAAGCACGAATGTAGTAAGTGTTTGCTTTGTGCCTAATAATTTTCTCTTCTGGTTCCAAAACACTGAATATGAAAATATATAATATTAGACTACCGGTCATTCGTAGAGGATTAGGTATAAGCTAACTCAGGAGATTACCCCCCTTCATCGTAAGCGCATCAAATTCAAATTGCAGTGGTTTTGTTTTTTGTAAAGTTGGTTAAGAGTCCTAGCTTTAACCCCCCAATTTAAACATTTTTCAAAATACTTCAAAAACTAAGTGATCTCGAGATCTTGTCCATTGATGAGTGATACGTTTTCAAAGATCATGACGTCATTATTTAATTGAAGTGTCAGCACTCATCAATCCACAAGATTTCGAGATCGCTGTCCATTGTATTTCATAGTAATTTGTAAGTTCTAGTGCGCTATGAACTTACATTTTTGATAGTGCTCTTAGTTTTTCAAATATTTTGAAAAATATTAAAACTGGGGGTGTTGGAGCGAGGAGCCCTCTTAACTCCCGCACGGATCTCCATCAGGGTCAAAGCAGTGCCAACTTGTAATTGTTCCGTAGGAATAGGATAATTTAGAAAACAGCTGAAATGAGAAATTATAATATTTGAACTTCATCCTATTACTATATGGAGCAAATTCCTGAGCAAGCAGATTCATAGGAAGAGCCTTTCCTTATTTTACAGAGCGAACGTTACATTTTACAGAAGAATAATCCTGTTATGCCAATAAACACATTAACATTAAAGAACGCTCAAGGTGTGGTGTGACATGTGAATAATTGTAATCACTACTACAGGAGGGTAGATTTTAAGGTTGTGTGGAATTGAAGTGAACTATACACAAACTTTTCGAGGAATAAATGTCAACATGACAGATAGATAACAAGATTCAGAAGATTGATTGATTTATAATCTGAGGAAGACCTAATTGAAGACGAGAGCTTGTATAGAATAAGTCCAAATTCCCGAAAACAGAATATATAATTAAATATGTTAGGCGGAACCCAGTCTGGGAACTGTGCACATGTACTACCGTAGGATTCAGCGGCAAGAATCCTATTTGGATGATTAATGTTATGTTGAAAATTTTGTGCCGAGACCTTTTCAACGACACCACAACCACTTTCCTAAACCCAGTAGTTTCTGAGTTGAAACTTATCCCCACAATCCCCGGAACCTCCTCTGTGATCTGGATTATAAATACGGGTTTAACTCATCTCGGAGATACCTTTCGAATGACACCCTCAATCCCATTTCTAGTCCTAGTAGTTCCTGAGTTGAAAATTACCCCCACCGAAATTCGGAACCCTTCACTGTAACCTGATTTTTTAATTTAGATTTGAACTCGTCTCGCCGAAATCTTTCTAACAACACACCAAACACATCCATAGCCCTAGTAGTTGCTAAGTTGAAAATTGTCACCCCCCGGAACTCTGGACCCGCCTCTGCAATCTGGAAGAATGATACAGGTTTGAAATTTCGCCGAGATCTTTTCAATGGCACTAGCCCAAGTAGTTCCCGAGTTGAAAGTTGACAACAGACAAATCCACACAGCGATTTTATAAGGCTTCACAACATTTGCCGCTGAAGACTTAAAGGAATCTAAGGTACTGATTTTACCAGTTTGTGAAGAAAATTGGTAGGAAAGTAGCGATGAAAAGGCTAATGAAACGCCATTGGAAGGGGAAGCAAAGAGAAGGTAGAGCATATTTAGTTCATAGGCATTGAACACGAATATCGTAAAAGAATAGATGTTCCACGAACAACAAAGGAATTTAGAAAAAACAGGATATCTTGGAGGCCAAAAACAGGCAGTGCAAAAATCGAAAAAAACAGTGAGAAATACTATATGAAAATAGGCAGAAAAACGTTTAAATTAGTTTACAAACTGCTTAGTATCAAGAGACGTACATAGCTAACAAAGAACGACCTGAAGCAGAATATGAGAAGAGAAGGTGAGAGGTTCCTAAATAAAGTGTACATGATAATGAACTCAGAAGAACATATAATCATGGTTCAAAAGCAAAGCAGAAATTGCAGAAGCAAAATTGGCTGAGCATTAAAGAGGAGTATAGAAATCTATAAGCAACAGAGGTGAAAGAAATCAATGTGTCATACCAGTATACAATGTCAGAGTAACAAAGACAATCATAAACTTTAGATATTAGCATGGATACAGAATGCAATATACGATAATTCTTAAAGAAGTATGACAAGAAAACAGGAAACAGACTGCATGTGGACTCTTCTAGATGATACATAATATTCCATTGAAAAAACTAAAGAAAAGAAGAAGATAAACTAAAAAACTTAAAACAAAAATAACTTACCAAAATAAGGAGGAAAGAAATTGAAATATTATAATAACCATAAGAAAGGAAACGAATTTCTTCATAAAGCAAAAATTTTAATAAAAGAAATGAAGAAGGTACTATTCAATAAGAAATAATCTAATGCATGAAAAAGTAATAAAGTTTATAACACAATCGAAACGTTCCGTGAAAATATGAAAATCTATGGATTATATATTCTCTCGTCTCTAAGCGGAAAAAAACATACATCATTGGTTTTCATTTTTGTTTAAGGGAGATAATATCAACTGAGAATTTTTTTAATTTAGCCTTTCTTCCAGAAACTTTGCAAAGTATTATAAATCAGCTCCCTCTAAAAAAATAACTCAATTTAGTAGTTCTAACTTTCCAGTAAATCCCCCTATTCCCATTTTTTTTAAAAAGAATAATTAACTGCTGTTAACTTTAAAATAATTTCAAAGATCCTCTGACTAGGGAACAACCCAAACTTGAATTCTCGACTTTGAGGATGATTGGGGAGGAAAAAGCACATTACAAATTCAAATTTCGACAAGAGTAAGCGAACGCCTAAAAATATCCACTCTTATACGACGCTTAAAAGACGGATTCACTATATTGCCAGAAAAGTGTTCACAATGGATGCCAGAGACTAGGGATACAAATAAGTGACAGTCCATTTCTAGATATGTTCAAGAGTATATAACCCTCCTCATCCTTATCCTTCATTTCGGTCACTTAAATTCCCCATAATTATATAAAGATACAGTTACAGTAGCACATACTTCAGAAAATAAATTAGCAGCGAAATTTATTTCAACAATACGAAACTATAACTATTCACAGCTCGTCAACAGGTTATTATTTTGTAATATAAAAATTCATACAAGGACACCATTTCCAAAGTACCAAGGTTCGAATCCCGGGACGTTTAACGATGTTTGAAGATTTTAACAAAAATTCCACTGGCACCCTGTCAACAAACAAAGGGCTTATTCAACAAATATCACTTTATATATTTCTGAAAACGTCCCTCTTCTACTCTATTGACGGCTTTTGTCCAAGGTATTCCTCATAACAAAAAGACTCGCTTCTCACAAAATATGACAGACCTATCCAGCAAAGCAACAAAAAATAAATATAAGAAAAGCTACACACATAAATCCTGAATCATTCAAAATTAAAATCAGTATCAAAGACCATACGTTTATAGTTATTTTACTCATTTAAACTTTAGGGGGAACACGAACCGACCAACGGACCCTCCCAAAGAATATCAATTATTAATATTAACACTAACATCTACAGTTTACTCGGTAATTGTCCAGACACTTACCCCCCTTGCAAAGAGTCACTGGTCACATATCACTAAACAAACCTCTGTAGAAAAAAACAAAGATAAGAAATAAATTACACTCACAAATTTTGAATCCAAATAGAATTTTTGAAAAGTTCAGAGACACTAATCATTGATTAATTTATCCTACTCACCTACCTCAGGTCGCCCAGGAACCGATCACCGGAACTTCCCAATGATGATAAACTATCAATTTTCAACAATAATTCCTGCTGGTATAGTTCTCTTGGAAATTGTAAAATAAATACCACAATCAGAAAGTGGTCATTCCATCTGAAAGACAAATCTTGTAAATGAAGAAATATAATAGCAAAGAAAGTAAAACAGGAGCTACACATAATAATTTTTAACTAACAGAATAAATATATTCTAAAGACCATGCTCTTAGAAATTGCCCTAATAATAATTAGTCCTGTAGCAGTGGACTAATTATTATTTCATTTCATCAAATATAAAGAGCCATTCCTGTAAGTGGAGAAACAAAATAGCAAACAAAGTAAAAAAAAAGAAGTTACACATACTAAAACTGAATAAAATATAAATATATTCTAAAGACCAGATTCTTAAGAATAATTCATCATACTCACCTATACCTAAGGGGCACAGGAACCGATCATTGCACTTGTCAAATGATGATAAACTATGTATCTTCAGAAGAATTCCCTCTTGAGCATTTCCCTTGGAAGCGTTCCAAAGATTTATTACAATCAGAAAGCGGTCATCTCATCTGAAGGACCATTCTTGTAAATGGAGAAAGAAATTAGAAAACAAACAAGGAAAAGAAGTTACACATAATAAAATTGAGTATAAAAATCAACATATAATAAAGACCATATTTTTAAGATTAATTTAATATACTCACCAATATCGAAGGGGCCTAGGAACCGATCACTGGACCTGTCCAACGATGTTAAACTATGCATATTCAAAACGACTCCCTCTTGTGCGGTTCCCTTGAAAAAGTTGAAGACAATAACCACAATCAGAGAGTCGTCATCTCGTCTGAAAGAACATTCCTGTAAATAGAGAAAAAAGTTAGCAAACAAAGTGAAAAAAGAAGTTTCACATAAAAAAATTGAATAGAAAAATCAATATTTACTAAAGACCATATTAGTAAAATTAATTAATTATACTCACCAATACCGAAGGTGCCCCGGAACCGATCACTGGACCTGTCCAACGATGTCAAACTATACATCTTCAGAAAGATTCCCTTTTAAGTATTCCAAAGATTTAGTACAATTAGAAAGCGGTCATCTCATCTGAAGGATCATTCCTGTAAATGGAGAAAGAAATTAGCAAAGTAAAAAAATACACATACTAATATCAATAAATAAATAAACATATACTGAAAATGATATTTTTAAGATTAATTTATCTTGCTCACCTATACCTAAGGTAGCCCAGGAACCCATCACTGAACCTGTCCAACGATGTTGAACTATGCATCTTCAGAAGAATTCGCTCTTGTGCGGCCCCTTGGAAGTCTTGCAAACAATTACCACAATCAGAGAGCGGTTATCGCATCTGAAGGAACATTCCTGTAAATGGAGAAAGAAGTTAGCAAACAAAGTAAGAAAAGAAGTTACAAATTAACAATTGAAAAAAAATAAACATATGCTAAAAAAACATTTTCTGAAAATTAGTTTCTCATACTCACTTATACTTAACGGGCGCAGGAACCAATCAGTAGACCTGTCCAATGATGTTGACCTATACATCTTCAGACTATTAATTCTTGTTCTGTTCCCTTGGAAGTGATTCAATCATTTACCAGAATCAGAAAGCGGTCATCCCATGTGATGGAACATTCCCGTAAATGGAGAAAAAAGTTAGCAAACAAAGTGAGAAAAGAAGTTTCACATAATGAAATTGAATAGAAAAATCAATATATACTAAAGACAATATTGGTAACATTAATTTATCATACTCACCAATACCGATCACTGAAAATGTCCAACGATGTTAAAATATGCATTTTCCGAACGATTTCTTCTTGTGCTGTTAACTTGGAAGTGTTGCAAATAATTACCACAATCCGAGAGCGGTCATCTCATCTGAAGGACAATTAATGCAAATTCAGAAAGAAATTAGCCAACAAACATGGGAAAGAGGCTACACATAATGCAATTGAATAGAAAAATCAATATACACTAAAAATCATATTCTTAAGATTAATGTATAATACTCACCAATACCTAAGGCGTCCAAAAATCGATCACTTTATCTGCCCAACGACGTCAAACTATGCATATTCAGAAAGAGTCCCACTTGTGCGATTCCCTTTAAAATGTAGCAAACAATTACCACAATCCGAGAGCGGTCTTCTCATCTGCAGGACCATTCACGTAAATTGAGAAAGAAATTAGCAAACAAAGTACAAAAAGTAGTTTCACATAATAAAATTGAACTAATAAGAAATAAACAAATACTAAATACCATATTCTTAAGATTAATGTTTCATACTCACCTACACTTAAGGGGCCCAGGAACCGATCACTGGAACAACGATGTTAAACTTCCCATCTTCAGAAGAATTCCCTCTTGAGCAGTTCACTTCGAAGTGTTCCAAAAAACTACCGCAATCAGAAAGCGGTCATCTCATCTGAAGGATCATTCTTGTAAATGGAGAAGGAAGTAAGCAAACAAAGTGAAAAAGGAAGTTTCACATAATAAAATTGAATATAAAAGTCAATATATACTAAAGAACATATTCTTGAGATTAATTTATCATACTTACGAATACCAGAGGGGCCCAGGAACCGATCACTGAACATGTCCAACGATGACAAGCTATGCATCTTCAGAACGATTCAGTCTTGTGCTATTCCTTGGAAGTGTTTCAAAGATTTAGTACAATTAGAAAACGGTCATCTCATCTGATGGACCATTCCTGTAAATGGAGAAGGAAATTATTAAACATAGTAACAAAATAAGCTACACGTAATAAAATTGAATAGAAGAATCGATATAAACTAAAGACCATATTCTTAAGATAAATTTTTCATACTCAAAAATACCGAAGGGGCCCAGGAACCGATCATTGAACCTGTACAACGATGTTAAACTATGCATCTTCAGAAGAATTCCCTCTTCTCCAGTTCCCTTGGAAGTTGCTAAAACAGGTACCACAGTACGAGAACAGTCATCTAACGTAAAGGACCATTGCTGTAAATGGAGGAAGAAATTAGAAACAAAGTAAAAATAAGCTACACATAATAAAATTGAATATAATAAGCAACCTATACTAAGAATATTTTCTTAGGATTAATTTATCATACTCACCAACACCAAAGGGGCCCAGGAACGGATCACTGGACCTGTCCAACGATGCCAAACTATGCATCTTCAGAACGATTCCAACTTGTGCGATTCCTTGGAAGTGTTCCAAAGATTTAATACAATTAGAAAGCGGTCATCTCATCTGAATTACCGTTCCTGTAAATGGAGAAAGAAGTTAGGAAATAAATTAAATAAAGAAGCTACACATAATAAAATTGAATATAATAGGCACCCTATACTAACACAATTTTCTTAGGTTTAATTTATCTTACTCACCAATAAAGAAGGTTCCCATTAACCGATCACCGGACCTGTCCAACGATGTTAAACTTTCCATCTTCAGAAGAATACCCTCTTGAGCAGATCCCTTAGAAGTTCCAAAGATTTACCACAATCAGAAAGCGGTAATCTCATCTGAAGGACATTCTAGTAAATGGAGAAAGAAATTAGCAAACAAAGTGAAAAAAGAAGCTACACATAATAAAATTCAATATAAAGATCGATATAAACTAGACACCATATTCTTAAGATTAATTTATCATACTCACCAATACCGAAGGGTTCCACGATCCGATCAGCGGACCTCTCCAAAGATGTTTAATTTTCCATCTTCAGAAGAATTCCCTCTTCATCAAATCCCTTGGAAGTGTTGCAAC
>JAGDQP010030883.1:0-10794 GCA_022664845.1 Lepisma saccharinum | reverse complement strand
ATACATAATAAAATTGAATATAATAAGCAACCTATACTAAGACTATTATAGTAGTCGTAGACTATTATAGTTTGACATCGTTCTTAGGATTAACTTATCATACTCACCAATACCGAAGGGACCCAGGAACGGATCACTGGAACTGCCCAACGATGTTAAACTATGCATCTTCAGAACAATTCCCTCTTGTGTGGTTAACTTTGAAATGTTACAAACAATTACCAAAATCCGAGAGCGGTCATCTCATCTGAAGAACCATTCCTGTAAATGGAGAAAGAAGGAGTTTCACATAATAAAATTTAACTATTAAAAAGGAAAGATATACTAAATGCCATATTCTTAAGATCAATTTATTTTACTCAGGTACAACACAGGGGCCAGGAAACGATCAATGGGCCTCTCCAACGATGTTAAACTATCCATATCATCTGAAGGACGATTCACGTAATTGCAGAAATAAATGAGGAAACAAAGTATTAAAGCAGTTTGACACAATAAAATTGAATTAACTAAAAATAACATATACTTAAGTGCATTTGATATCACTAATTTATCACACTCACATATACTTAAGAGGCCCAGGAACCGATTACTGGGCCTTCCAGCGACCTTAAACTATCCATGTTCTGAAGATATTCCTCTTGTGAAGTTCCATTGGAAGTGTTGCAAACATTTACCACGATCAGAAAGGGGTCATATCATCTAAAGGACTAATCCTGTAAATGGAGAAAGAAATTGGCAAACAAATTAAATAATATAACTATATAAATAAAATAATAAACATACACTAAAAACGATATTCTTAGGATTAATTTAACATACTCACCTGTACCTACCAGACCCAGGAACCGATCAGTGCATCTGTCCAAGCTATCCATCTTAAGAAGAATTCCCTTCACGTGCGGTTCTCTTGGAAGTGTTACAAACAATTACCACAATCAGAGAGCAGTCATCTCATCTCAAGGACCATTCCTGTAAATGGAGAAAAAAATTAGCAAACAAAGTAAAAAATGAACTTTCACATAATAAAATTGAACTAATAAAAAATAAACATATACTAAAGACGATATGCTTAAGATTAATTTATCATACTCACCAACACCTGAGGGCCCAGGAACCCATCACTGGGCCTCTCCAGCGATGTAAAACTATTCATTTTCAGAACAGTTCCCTCTTCAGCAGTTCTTTTGGAAGTGTTCCAAAGATTTACCACATTCAGTAAGCAATTATCTCATCTGAAGGACCATTCCTGTAAATGGAGAAAGAAGTTACCAAATAAAGTTAAAAGAGAAATTACACATAATAAAATTAAATATAAAAATCGACTGAAACTAAATATCATATTCTTAAGAAAAATTCATCATACTCACCAATACCGAACGGGCCCAGGAACGGATCACTGGACCTGTCCAATTACGTTAAGCTATCCATCTTCAGAAGAATTCCCTTCTTGTGTGGTTCTCTTGGAAGTGTTGTTATGAATTATCATAATCACAGAGCGGTCATCTCATCTGAAAGATCATTCCCGTAAATGGAGAAAGAAGTTAACAAACAAAGTGAAAAAGAAGTTACACATAATAAACTTGAATAAATAAATAAACAAATACTAGAGAGCATATTTTTAAGATTAATTTATCATACTCATCTATACTTAAGGTGTACCGGTATATATTACTGGCCTTCTCCAACGATGTTAAAGTATTCATTTTCAGAACAATTCCTTTTGAGCATTTCCCTTGGAATTGTTCCAAAGATTTACCACAATCAGAAAATGGTCATCTCGTCTGAAGGACCAATCCTGCAAATCGAGATACAAATTAGCAAAGGAAGTAAAAATAATTACTACATATTATAATCTCGAATTTACAAGGAATGGGCATATTCTAAAAACCATGTCTGCAAAAGTATTAAAATTGATGGTAGTCTCGAGGATTCGGATCTGACACCTCCCTACAGGGACCTCGTCCTTCCGGAATCACTGTTTGTAACAAACCTAGTATATACCGTAGGTCATACCTTCTATTCCAGACTACTAATGCAAATTGAACATAAAAAGAAAATGAATGAATGTTAATTTTTCTGCTTAATTTCTATCAGAAAGGGGCAAGCGTATAAATCCAAACTGTGTTGAAATGTAAAGTTACAAATGTTTGAAAGAAAAATTAGCATGTACCTTATATGCATATTAAACCTTACATGTTCCACATTCAAACGTGAAAAAAAGGAACACATATAATAGTTTGTTGATAATTTATAGGATGGATACGAATTTGGTGCCAAATTAATATAAAAAGAATCATTTTCTTGAAATAGCCAATAAAGAAATCAATTTTCTACTCACGTCTTAAAATTTATCAGTTCCGGATATGCCACTCTAGATTCCACCTATTGCGAATATAACGTTCTAATAATTACAACACTAATGAAGTAGTGTGTATAACAATTCGCACAGATGGAATGATCACGGCAGAGCTGAAACAGGCCACCGGCTGTCAAGTTTTGTACTGTGTCGTCGTGTGTAAGATTCGAACCCATTCGAACGCGACGATTCGATTTAGATCTGATAACACGGAGGATGAAGGAGATTATTTCCTTGTGTTTGAACAGTGTTTGTTTCATGGGCGACCAGGATCGCAGATATTACCCAGAGAATACGAAAAATACGACACCAAAATTCCCAGTTAAATAGATTTTCCAGATCGGGTCAATTACCGGATCACTTATGTTTGAGTCAGTGGGTCACCGGGTCATCGAAAATGGTTCGGAATTGGCTGTGGAACACGCACAAACAGAGTGTATGTGTGTAAAGTAAGAGAAAAAATAAACATGAATAAAGAGAGGGAGAAGAAGAAGAAGGGAATGAAGCAGCGAAGACACGATAACAATAAATCAAGAAAGAGATGAGGAGAGAAAGACCAATGAAAAGCATGAAAACAACATTATCATTATGCTAAACAACACACACACACTGTTTGCTCGGATTCTGACCAGTGATGCTTCGTAAGTTTGCTACAACCCTGAGATGAATCTCTGTTTGAATACTTCAGTGTATATGAAAAAGAAACTGGCTGGTGGGGAATCGAACCCAGGTTTTCAAATTAGAAGTCCAGCAGAAATCAGAAGTCAAATTAAACCCGAGATCTTTAAAGGGGCAAAGGACCTTTGGACGCCGTACCTGGCAAGACTCTTCACTGAATGCTTGAAACAAGGCAGATTTCCAACTAAATGGAAGGAGGTTAACTTAATAATTTCCTTAAAGAGCCAAGAAAAACCAAAAATCAACCCTAGATCATATAGACCTATCTGCCTCCTAAACGTGATTGGCAAAGATTTTTGAGAAGGTGATAATAAATAGACTTCAAGCAACAAGAATTGGCTTGGAAGAGGATCAAATTCAATTTGGATTTAGAAGGGGAAAATCAACGCAGGACGCGTTAAATAAATTCCGTATGGGAGTAAGGAAGGCTTAGGCAAAAAATGTGATAGCAATTTTTGTAGATATTAATGGGGCCTTCGACAACTTGTGGTGGCCAGCTCTTTTTGTAAATCTGAATAAGAACGAAATCCCATATTACCTGATTAGGATGCTCGGAGACTACTGCAGAAATAGATTAGTCAACCTGTGTGTCCCTGGAGATAAGCTGAGCAGAAAACCGAACAAGGGGTGTCCACAGGGTTCGGTTTGCGGTCCTATTTTTTGGGATGTCTGCATTGACCCCTGCGTGAAAATGATCAATGAAATGAAGGAGGTTGTATCGATAATTTTTTTATTATTATTTAACGACCCTCATACCAGCCCCACCTCTTTGCAATGTTTGCACGAAATCCACTTCGCGTGTCTGAACGACATTGGAAGATGTTCTCCGTGGAATTTGGGGTGGGCCATCCCCACTTGTCTCCCTGTCTCGACCCCTGACGCGGCGTCGAGGCACGGAGCCACAAGGACCTGATTTTGCATTTATAAATAAAGAAGGGTGGAATCGGGCATGTTTCGTTTTAGCCCAGTTCCCGGTGGACAAACCTGGGCCTTAGTTCCGTGTTGGTGGGAATGAATTTACTCTTTTATTTTTTCTTTTCCTCTATTTTACATGGTATGTATAAAACAATACATATAGACTTGAGTTATTTCCATTCATGAGTGATTTGTTTGTGTTATGTTTGTTTTGTTTTGTTTAACTTTTATTTAGATGGTTTAATTTATTTATTATTTTCATGCAAGATGTTTGTTTACCAAGATGTTCTCTACCAATTGTAAATGGCGTTTACATTCAAAATAAGACAAATGCATGATGGTTGATTTGATTTGCAAATGTTTATATAATGAAGAAGAGAATAAAGGCAGTATGCAGTCAAAAACTATTTTTAAACATTATCAATAATACTTGCTATGAACGACTAAACAAACAGCTGAGCTCCTAATGACGGGACGTATATTTTTGGCTAAAGTCTGTTCCGAACCACCCTTTTGAATAGTCCCCCACGGACTTGAACCCATGTTTACGCGCACCAATAAGTAAGTAAATATTTTGTGTAACGCTTTACACAAGCTTATTCGGCAAAACCATGTATAGTATACCTCCCGACTTGTATGTATACGTTGGATTAGGGTTTCTCAACCTGGGGGTCGTGGGTTGTATGCAAGGGGGTCGCGAGACAAGTTGAAAAAATTAATTTAATTAGTGTTTTGTAAGCTAAAGCAAATAAATTTCACAAAATTTATTTTATTTTACTTGTTTTCATAATTACTAAAAGTAATGTAATTAGGTGAATAGTTTTTCTCTAATATAATTAGGATATTTATTACAAAATACAGCAAATCAGCTGTCATGTTTTCAAATGAAATGCAAATATTACAGAAAATAAAAATTACAAATATTTAAAACATTACGAAAAATTGCACAAGTTTACTAGGTTAGCGCGCAATCTGAGCTTATTTTGATTTAACCGTTTCTAAATATCTTGTTCATTTTTTGTTTGCACTCATCCTCCTATCAAACTGAGTACCAGAGTGTCCTTGGTACTCCTGGGCACCTTGGGAAGATAAAGGCGATCGAACGTGGGACTGACCACTCCCCCTCAATTCGTACCGTAGGTCAAGAATATGTGGAGCGCTACCTCCATATCCCCATAAGCCGTTCACGGTGCGTGTGTATCGCACAGGGGATAGCTTTACCTTTAACTTTATTAATTCGTGTAACTGAGAAACAGACCAGTAAAAAAGAGAAAGTTTTCCAGATATTTCAATGAAATTTTCTACAATTGCTCCCAAAACCCACTTTCGACACTGTGAAAATAATTTTATAAAACATAATTTTAACCCAATTTTGGTGGTTCAAACTGAAAAGTGAAGTAGATCGAGATCGAAAGATGCTACAATATTTTATAGATAGAAATCGGTGTCTGACTTAATTTCTTGGTACTAATTAATAAAATTAGACAAGGAAAAGTGGTCTTCTGAATTAACATTGCTTTTCCCATAAGCAAGATTCACTTTTGAGTTTGAATTCCCGAAAGGGGAATTCAAATTTAGTTTAGGTAAATTATTCTCAGAGTCAAAACTTCAGGGTCTTGTAAGCAACTTTCGTTTTACACCCCTGTTTCTCAGTAACACGAATTGTGAAACAGTATATATATATATATATGTTTGTGTGTGTGTGTGAAGCCTTCAGGAGGCTATTTAATACAACGTTAAATAATTCCACTGATTACAAAAAAGAAAATTACTTCTGGGGGTCGCCAGGCAGAAGACACCGTACAAGCGGGTTGCGGCATGAAAAAGGTTGAGAAATGTTGCGTTGGATCGATCCCTGCTCATGCCATGTATGCTTTGTGGTGAACAAACACTGTGTGTGCATGGGCGGATTTAGTAGAGATATCGTGGGGGACTATACAATTTATTTTAAGGATAACAAATTGCAAAACTACCGTTTAGAATGAAACAGTTAGTCACTCAGAAATTATTGAGGTGCAATGCCCTCCATAAATGTGCGTGCGCTTTCTCGGGGTTCTCCCCTTTTCTCCCACTTTCTTCATTCCACCAATTAATCTCATCATCATTCATCCGGCCTGAGCCAAATTGCCTAAAAGGCCTTAAAACTAAATTCAAAATTCAATTTAAATTCAATTTTATGTATGCACGCAATGTCCTTTATTCTGGAAACGGAAGAGAAAATGGGACACGAGCTTTATCTCCAAAGAATGATTCGCGAGATTGGCGCTGTGTAAAATATATGTGCGTGGCGTGACAAGGATAGAAACATAGTGATATTACTGTTCGTTGACGTGACAACTTAAGAGTGAAGGTAGAATCTTTTGCTGGAAGTCAAAAAGTAAAACATCAATTGACGTGCACTTTAAATTTTGTCTATAATGACAAAATAATATTTGTCATTTGAGATTATCCCTACATATACTGGGTCACAATACTATAGATATAGGACTTCATTAAACAAATACTGGACAGTTAAGAAAAGTCCAATCATAGGTTCAAGTTAGTGGGGTTTCTTGAACAGAGTTGTTCAGAGTCCACTTTGCAGATTTTTCTAAAAACTAATTGACCTGGCATCCGTCCAAAAAGATAGCGTAGCCCACTCTCGTACAGGCGCATAGCCCGAACTATAAGTAACACCGTCGATCGTTTGTTCGGCAACTGGCAGTTTGGTCTTGTGGTTAACGTATGGAGAAACTAATTAAGAGGTCCCGAGTTCGAATCCTGGGGAGGCAATTTTTTTTCTTCTTTTTTTCGTTCAAAGTGTATTTTTCTAAGTTCAAATTTCTTACTAATAATTGCATTGCATTTTTTGTAGATTATATGCAGTAAAATTAGTGAACAAAGAAAAGTTACCATGGTAACGTGGAGTTTAGCCACTAAAAGCTAGGATGTATATCAACCCATCAGGGCAGGATACACACCGAGCGAAGCGAACCAGGGGCACGGTGCTTCCGAATCGAGATGGGTGGCGTGAGTCGCGGGGCCGCCCAGCTTCCGGTTATCGGCGTGCATACGCAAACGTGCTGTTAACTTTCAATTCCACATTGTTTTCATGTGGGCTCTCCTTAGATGGGAGCCAGGTCAAGTGATTCGTGAAAAAAAACGCCCACTTTGTCAGAACTTGTGCCATGCTTCGGTGCTCATGAGTTCATTTAGGCACTTTGTAACAATATTGTTACTGATGATGTTCAATAATTGTATTGGAGGGGTATTGGAAATAAAGTCATAATTTGTCTTCCTGATAGGAAAATTACTCAGACCTGAAAAACTATTTTGTGCAGAAAGATTTGCAGACGTCCGCTATAGAGAGGTTTTTACTTTAAAAGAAAACATTATCAAGCTGTCAGTGTTCTTTTTCATATAGTACACTATTGACGGAGTTTACTTCCATAATATTCAATGCTGTTCTACAGGGAATATAAAACTGTCAGTTATAGGCCGTTTAACTGCAATAACAATACTTATTTCTATAAGCATTACTTTGAACTTCCACTGTGCAACGAAACTGGATGAGCTGTTATTGTTTCTTTCAGTTTTCCTGGATTTTTGTTATTTCGGATATTAGTGGTCATTAATGTGTTTATAAGTCATTGAATAAAGAAATTTTAGCGTGCACTTTGGTTTAAACAACTAACAGGACGAAGTTGGATATTTCCATAGATGAACTTAGAAATTCATGGCTTCTGTCTTTAGTTGACTAGATGCAGTAGAGGTAAAGTGCTAGAATTTCCAGTACTAAAGGAAACCAACGTAGATTCAAACACTGTTCAAGTCAAGTTTTTTTTACAAAGCGGTCGTGAGGAATCAAAACATCTTCTCTTATAAAAAATGGAGACTCCTTCAGACTGTCGAATCAAATACTTGAGTCACTATAGAGAGGAAGACGATTTACGAATGTTGGTTGGAAAAGTACAAATAAAGCCTCCGGGGGTTACTACGACAGTTAAGAACATGTCATTGATCTGAAGGATCCACTTTTCTTGTTATTATTCTCAGAAAGAAACACTATACGATTTGTTAAGCACGCCTCTGGAGCATCGTTATCGTGCTGAACTTCCAATTGAAAAACCTGGGTTCGATTTCACACCAGTCTGTATCGTTGGAGAACTTACGAGGCATCACTGGCGAGAATCCGAGTAAATGGTGTGTGTTCTTTACCATAAGGATAGTATACTTCTCATGTTTTTCATTGGTCTTTCTCTCTTCCTCTCTTTCTTGATTTATTGTTATCGTGTCTTCGCTGCTTCTTTCTCTTCTTCTTCTTCTTCTCCCTCTCTTTATTCATGTTTATTTTTTCTCTTACTTTACACACTCTCTCTGTGCGTGTTCCACAGTCAATTCCATAAGTGACCATCCCTGTGATAGGATCTAACTCAAACATAAGTGACCCGGTCTGGAAAATCTATTTAACTGGGAATTTCGGCGTCGTATTTTTCGTGTTCTCGGGGTAACATCTCCGATCCTGGTTACCCCTGAAACAAACACTGTTCAAACGCATTGAAATAATTAAAATCTCTCCTTCATCCTCCGTGCTATTAGATCTAATCGAATAACCGCGTCAGAATGAGTTCGAATCTTAAACCCGACGACACAGTCCAAACCTGACCTGAATCCCCCGACAGCCAGTGACCCGTTCCAGCTCTGTCGTGTTCATTCCATCTGTGCGAATTATTATACACACTAGTTCATTAGTGTTGTAATTATTAGAACGTTATATTCGCAATAGGTGGAATCTAGAGTGGCATGTTCGGAGCAGCTACATTTTAAGATATGAGTAGAAAGTGGTCCCCTTTTCTTGCTATTTCAAAAGATCTATTAATCTTTTTATATTAATTTGGCACCAAATTCATTTCCATCCTATAATTTATCAACATACCATTCAATGTGTTCCTTTGTTTCACCTTTGAATGTGCAACATATAATGTCTGCTATGCCGATAGGAACATGCGAATTTTGCTTTTGAACATTTGTAACTTTTCATTTTGATACAGTTTGCATAGTATGTAATCTTGGCCCCTTTCTGATAGAAATTAAGCAGAAAAATTATCATCCATTCATTTTCTTTGCATGTTCAACTTATATTAGTAGTCTGGAATGGAAGGTATGTCCTACGGTATCTACTGGGTTTGTTACAATAAGTAATTTCGCCAGACCCCGACCCTGTGGGGGGTGTCAGCCCCAAATCCTCGAGAGTATCCCCAACTTTAACTTTTTTCGCGGTCAAAAGTTGATAGAAACATTGCAAACTACCTACATCCTCCCAATTTTGACTTTACACCCCCCAAACTGAAAAATCTCTTATTACAATATATTCCGAAGCAGTACGTTCAATGAGCCCCACCGAATTTGCAACCGAACCCCGCGCAAACAAAGCATGTGTGTTACACTTTTGACATTATCCTAGATGTGTCTCAAAACTCTGCAGTTCCACTGGAAATCATGAGTATTTAATCTGACCATCAACTTTGGTCGCCATTTTGAAAGTGATTAAATGAATTTTCAAGCACTCTTTATATATTCGAATAGCTCTGAAAAAAATATAAAATTAAAAACTCTCTTCTATATTGCTGTTCACTGCACTTTATAATGTTAGGTTCTTTTTTACTACGTTTAAATTCCATATTTTTATCTGTACTCCCTCTCCTTCTTCTCTCTCCCCTTTTTCTCTCTCTCTCATTTCTCTGCCTAAAGACATCCATCGTTTTCAATTATTTATTGTGTTTAAATTTCTCCCTCCATCAACTTATGTATATTGTTTCGTCTCGCTTTTAATCTTTCATGTTATAAATACACATGTCTAGTTTGAAAAAAAATGTGCTCATGATTTTTGCTGATTTTAGTATGGGCGAGATGAAGGAAGGAGAAAGGTGTCTGTTTACCAGACACGATTATGCGATAAGAAGGTGCCATTTGACTTGCCTAGCTACACGTCGTTCCCTGTTGCAAATTTTTCGATGCGAAGTGTGTAACAGCCTAGTTGCTGTTCCATTTTTACCTTCCCTTTTTATTTCTTTGTAATGTTCTGTTTCCTTTCGGGCTCTCCCTATATTTTTCTCTTTGGTTTTAGTCACGCTTTGGGCGTGTTTCGTTTTGTTTTCTGTCTTTATCTATTCAGGTTTCCGTTAGTCACGAAGTATTGACTTGGATTTAGTGCTTTATTTTGATTGGATCCTAGTCAATGGTTGGCATTGTGTTTCTTGCTGATTGGTGTGAATCAGCCTTCTTCTCCGGTTGATGGGAGAACTGCTCTCCCCTCCATGTTAGTTTTAGTTCCATTTTTACCGACCCGAAGGATAGATGTGTGGGCTTTACCGTTCTTTGTATCTCCTGAGCCCTAACTACAAATTGGTAAATATATGCCAGAATTTAACTAAACTGAAGAATATTCCGATATTATTTCATCTATTCCGGTGGATTATATTCGTAGTTATTACAAGAATAAAATTCGATACATAACAAGACATTTCATCACTACAGATTTATTTCGAAATTTTCTCTGCAATAAAATTATTATTTTGGTTTCAAAGATTATTTGTCAATATTAGTAATATGTGCTAAATTCAGTATGGGGCCGCTATTAACCGAATTCCTACATTTTAAGTATCGGGTCGTTCGATTCTAGTAATCAATTGCTAACTTTAGTCTCCCAGTTTCCATTTATATTTAAAATTCCCTGTTAGCCATGTTAACAGCTACCATACATCACCGCAATTAGTCAAATCAACGACAATGTTTGTTCGACCATTTTTACGTACCGTTTTTGATAATTTTGGACTTTAATTGTAAATTTAAAACTTCGAAAT
>JAGDQP010030882.1:10999-22290 GCA_022664845.1 Lepisma saccharinum | reverse complement strand
ATCTTGTAATTGATTTTTAACTCACTTCCCATCATGCGATTTCTTTGAAATTTTGTAAGCTTGCTTTCTTCCGATGAGACGACAAAATAATCCATTTAACTGTAATTAATTAATTAATAAAATAATTGGAAATTATCCTTAAATGCACGCAACGCCGCATCTATTGTGTGAAGTTTGGGTTGCCTATCTCGCAAGGAGTTTAATAATCATCTGTTATACATAAAAATAATTAAAGGATATTTTAAAAAACACGCTTTTTTAAGATGGACTAAAAAGTAAAAAAAAAAATAATAAATTGAATTAATCTTATGAATTGGATAAATCTGTGAATCGCCAGAGCTACCTAGCGGATGAATTCAAAATCTTGTGCTCTGAACAGAAACCCATTAGTTTTAGTGCAACCAGAAATGGGGAAGCGTGCTAAGTCTATCTATTATGAGTTCTATGGTATAACTTAGGGAAGCTTTGTATGTTGCTCGTGGTTTCTCTTGGCTAGTGGATAAAGTGTTGGTAGTTGTTGAAAAGAAACGCTCGCTATCACTTTTCTCTTGTTTCGAAAGAGATGATCGTATTGGAAAAGAAAGTTAGGAAAGTTTTTTTTTTTTTTAAGCAGAATTTGGCAGTTTTACGTTGTAAGCGCATTTTTCTTCATTACAAGTTATGAACGTATTCCATTGTATTGTCTGTTTATTTAAAATATTGAGTAGGTTTAGGTACTGGGGCAAATTTCACATCCTGCCGACGGATGTTGTGACCGGAGCTTTCTTCAGTTTTGTCCGGATGGTCTCTAGGATAAGTCACATGTTCCATCTCTTTTCCTACAATGATTTTTGCATAGGAAAATTATTTCTCAGGTTTGTGATGCATGATACTTGTCCAGCCCAGAAGGAAAGTAAAATAAAAGTAAATAACTTAGGGTCAGTTGTACTGTAGAAGTTACACTGTTGCAACAGCGCCAAAGGCAAGACCAAGTCAGCTATTGTGATGTCTTGAAAGTAAGCTAAGAACTTTCAGTTGCTTAAATGCCTAATTATTGTTGTTTTTTTTTAACTTTAAATGATTGTATTTTGTGAAATAATATGTTTTATTATTCTTATTCTGCTGTTGTGTTGTACTTGTTTAGGAATATCCGAAGTATTGCGAGGAAGAGGTTTTGGAGTTGGAAGACGAGTTGGAAGCAGACTTATGCCTCCTGTGGGATATGACTATCGAGGCGGACGTGGATAAAATATTAATGGAACACAAGATTTTAGATTTAATAGCAGAAGTTGTCTCACAAAGTTCCTCCCCGAGATTAACCGTAAGTGATTCTATTTTCTTCTAGACATAGTAGCTTTCAGAACATTGAAAATGACGTCAAATGTTAGTTTTGCCTTTAAGGTCACCGCCTTAATAAATTATCACATGATCATTTTGTAAGACTTTTTTTTCTTTTAATTTTCTGGTCATTTTTTCGCATTTAAAATGTCATTTTATAGGGAGTTTTTTAGGCCATCTAGTGATAACAGTGAATCTTCAGGAACTGTCTCCTGAGACTTAACAAACAGTAGAGCCATGCAACGTGTTGTGGAGTCATTTTGTGCACGCGCCGAAGCAGCCCGTTAGAGAACACTCTGCAGAGGAAGTGGGAAACATTGTACTAACGCCCACGCAGCGGCCGAAAGCTAAGAATAACTCTTAGTTGCCAGTTCCTCAATGGAATTAAGTGTAAGATTTCTACGCCTAAGGCTTCGCATTCGGGAAGTTTTGGGTTCGATACAAGCAGCCGGCCATACTGACTCAGTTTTTTTCCTTAGCCACACCACGCAAATGGTACCTTCGACACTAGGCTCTGGTTTCTTCCACCCCTGTCTCTGCTTGGACCATAATTGCCTAAAGTCCTTAAATAAAATACAAATTCTACGCCTGTTTCTCTTAATTACGGGGCACCAGTTTTTAGCACATTGTTCTCTAAAATATGACAAAATCATCGAAGCAATATACGAAAATAATGCTATTGCCCAGTAAACAATGTCTGTTAATGAGAGAGAATTTTTCAAAGTTTGAACGTAAATACAAATCTTCATTCGACAATTTCAGTTTTAGGTTTTACTTACTGTATTTATCCCTCGAGTGAATTTTTTGCGAAACTTTTTGTCATTGACTAATTTTTTATTCATTTCACTCCATAAAAAATTTTAAAATTATGTTTTAGCCTTGTATATAGTTATCAGGTGTGTGAGAAACCTCCAACAGCATTATTTAGTTTCTCTTCATTTCTTCCTTTGTTTAAATTCAGTGTTGAACTTGTGGCTGCATTCACACGCGGGATTTTCTTATGAAGGAGTCAGTTTATGAACCTCCTTCACTGCCACGTACTAAAAAGTTTTGGGAAAGTACGTGCTGTTAGTTATTATCATTATTCATTCTTTACTGTTATTTTTCGTCTTTGAATCTTTTTAGATTCTCTTCGTTGGGCAACACCCATTGTAGTAAGGTCCTTCCTAACCACTACATGTATGATCACATACTGTCTAGGTGTTCTCCCGTGAGTAAATCTTTCAGTCTCTTCTGTCTCAAGGGTAGTTCTTTGAAACTTCTCCTTTCGTACAATTTCCGCAGGGGTTTAGAGCGAAAGTCACGCACTCAAGTTAAGTGCATAATGTGGTTGATGTTTCCCAGGATTTTCTAGAGCGCACATCTCCTTTGCAATCATGAGTATTTCTGATTTGTATTCCGTATCAACTTGTCACTAAACCATATTATCTAGGCTGTGGCTTAGATGTAGTGGCTCATTTCCCATTCAGGGGACCTTTGGATTGTCACCGAAGACTTGGTTTCCAGGAATTTTCTTGATTTTCACTTAGTTAAACCAGACGAGTAACGTAATAGTGCCTTGAAGTTGAACTGCAGTTTGTGTTATTGCTTCATTTTTTCTCAGCAGATGGTCGTAACTCAGTTGGTAGAGTGGTGGCTTGGCATTTGCAATGTGGTGTTACCTCAGACACAGCAGGCTAATGCCGGAATGGTTTCTTGAAATTAGGCCTTGGGCGACTTCCTCTCTATCCCGGCCTGAGCCGAAGATGCTCAGATGCAATAAATTCAATTAATTTCAACTCCTCATCCTTACACAGAGTAACGAATTTAAGGACAACCATGTACTATGGGCTTATAACAAATTACCTTTTTCAACTGAAAGTAACTTTTAAAAATGAATAACTAAAAGTCACTTTTTTCCTCAGGGAAGTGGAAAATTTCCGGTATTGTAGTTAGCGAAATTGATTTCTGAAGAACTGTATGTGGCGGATGGTTGAGGGATTGTTTGTTCCCTGTTGTAGAGATGAATGGGGACCCTTCAGTGTGTCATTTTATTTACCTTCAGTGTCTTATGTCTCACTTTTCTTTTGTAGTTTTTCTACATATATATATGCCATAGGCCTTTAAATAATAAATCAATGAAAAGGCAATTTCATGAAAATTGAGTGCAGTATTTTCTTACCGATAGGAAGCATAGCTTTATGGCTGTATTCCTTCTGTGGGCTGTCAGTACGTTTATATTTAATGAATTCCAAATGCTTTTGCGGTTTTGTTACTTTACAATGTTCATTTAGATTGGAAAACTACAACCAGCATCAATCTTCCTTTTGTGCAGTTGGGGATAAAATTGAAATTTTGATAATTTCTTCTAATGTTCAGCTCTTTAATTGGCCGGCCCTCATTTTGTGGGGGAAATCCATATTTCTTTATGCAAAGGTAAACAGCGATTTACACGTACTCGTATAAAGTTATTTTCAAAAAAATCTTTCGAACAGGAAGATTGCTTGAGACATGTAGAAAAGCACAGATATTTACTTCAATGCTTTAGTGTTAGTGATCTTCACACGAGTGCCTTTTATACATCACGGGAGAAAATTTGTCGAAAACGTAAGAAAACCTTTTCATGTGTATGTATAAGTTTTCATTTTACCTATTCATACTGCTCTTCTAGTCCTGTCCATAGGTATGTGTATACAGGTGTATCTTAATATGTGAGACAAACAATGAAAAAAGTCCATATAAACATGGGTCCGACTCTGCTTAGTTTCGATATTAGTTTTTAACTTGGGGCCCAAAATTGCCTCCCGTCAGTGGAAAATTCAATGAATATTTCAGCATAAATAAGAAACAATACATTAAAATAAATTTAGTTTTCGAAAGGTGATTTGAAACAATTCGATAGGGATATTAGGAGTTTAAAAAAATTATCTCATTGGGGTATCAGTGTTGCCAACTTGGTATATCGTTTTTTTTTCAAATTGCACTACGTCAGTTTATTGGATAAATAGTGTCCTCTAGTGATGATTAACACAATCTGTGAAGCACAAAACGCAGTGTTGCAAACTGTTAATATAATATGACATTAACATTGAAAATGGATCTGTGGAATATTTCACCTCATATATTGTTTACAGTTTGTAGCTCTGCTACCAAGTTGGCAACACTGGTAACCCAATGGGATCATTTTTTTTAAACTCCTAATATCCATCGAATTGTTTTAAATCACCTTCCGAAAGCTAAATTTTATTTTAATGTATTGTTTCTGATTTATGGCGAAATATTCTTTGTATTAGAGCTCCTGCGTAGCCTAATCGGTAGCGCGCTCGACTTCAGTGCGAGCGGTCCCGGGAGTTCAAAATTTTCGGTGTTGACCCAGCATCGTGAGCTGCTGTGAATAAAGGACAGTGGCGATCACAGTTGAGAGCTTAGGCTCTGGTTAGCGTGGGAGCAGTAGACTAACTCCTCCCTTCGGGGAGAGGCCTCATCCACTAATGGATTGAATATGGCTGTGATTTATTTATTTATTATTATTCTTTGTATTCACCATTGGCAGGAGTCACTTTTGTGCCCGAAATTGGGAACCTTGTGTCTCGTAAAACGAAGTAGAATTGGACGCTTTTTTTTTTTTTCATTCATTGTTTTGGTGTCAGGGATTTGTCTATGAAGTTTGTTGCACATACTAAGATACACCCTGTATAATTCGATGGCGTAAAAAAATGAAAGAATTTCTGGAAGTACGAAGTAAAATGTCACTTTATGGGCGTTTTTTTTAAATCACGATTTAATCTACTTTTTTAAATGTTAAACCCTGAGATAGTGATGTTTCAATAAATAAAATTTTGTTTAACTGTCGTGATATTTTCTTGGGATTTTTAAAAAGGCTGATGGAAATGCAACATGTTTAAAAGGTCTGAAATCACGTGTTTGATACCTGTAATACATCCGTTGGCATATATTTAGTGCATATAATTGTATTGAGGCCTTGTATCCATACTTAATTTAATTAAAACAGGCTGACAAGGCTATCAATATTGTAAAGCGACACTGCAAGCGTTACAGTTTCAATGTTGTAACAACATCTTCCTCAGACGACACTCTAATCAACACGCTTGCTGTGTCTTTGTGCAATAAAGTTAAGTGTGCGTATGGTATTCTTTTAACTTCTAGGAGATCATGGTGGGAATGCTGGGGAACTTGGCGTGTCAGAAGTACATTCGGGAAGAGCTTGGAAGGAAGGAAGGTTTGGTGAAGCTGTTGGTGGAGATGCTGAGCTATCCAGACAGCCCTTCGCTTATCCAGCTCGTCCGACTACTTCATACTTGTGTGTGGGATCTCAGGAATGAAGAGGAAGGAAAATTTTCTTTGTGGACTGCTACATTGACGGACAACACACAGTTTCAACAAGACATTATCTTCATTTTGAGTAGTTCCACAAACGGTAAGCTTTTCACACCAATTCTGAATTATTTTCATTTCAGCATTGCCTAATTACGTCTCCAAGCTCCAGTTGATTTTAGAATCAATCGAAAACGACTGAGCCCTATACTACCCCATAATATTCTAACAACTATCCTGGCCAGAACGGAACTCATGCACCACATGGAAGCCGCGGTGCCTCAACGGTTAGAACGCTCACTTCTGGCGCTTGAGGTCATTGGTTCAAACCCTTCTTCGTGGCATGTGGGCTTTGTGGTGGACAAACACCGTGTGCGTGGGTTTCTCGAAGTTCTCCCACTTTCTTAATTCCACCAATCATCCCATCATCATCCATCCTACCTTAGCCAGAGTTGCGTAATAACCTTAAAAATTAAATCAAAATTCAATTCATGCAGCCCATGCCCCAAACCAGGTAAGTACAATAAATCTCGCTCTTATCATTGATCCCGGCAAAAAAATTGAAGGGTTGATTTGAAAAAAAAAATTGAAACCGGCCCAACCCCCCCCCCCCCCCCCAAAAAAAAATACGTTCCGAAGGATGAGGACCTAGGGGGTTACAAATAACGTGTATATGTAGTGACCACAAAAAATTTTAAAATGAGACTGAAATAATGCGTTAAAAATTGAAGGAAGGAGAACGATCGCCTTCACGTCTGGTTTGTCCCCAGTTTTTAAGATCACAATTTTAAACAACATAGTTCTGTAAAACAGTTATGGAATTTTATGTAGAGTGAACAATCGCATCTGTAGCTCCCCTAGGATATGCGGGGGCCCTCTTAGTAGACAAGTTGATTAATAGCATTACTTTCTGCCTATGTTACGGTTGATTCCCCAAAGTGTCTTTTCCGGGGCATGCCCTGCACTAAAGGCGGCATTAAATCACTTTCATACTGAAGAAAATTAAATTTCGTGTGGAGTGTTAGATGTTGACAAGATTCCGTTTTTTGATGAGTTCAGGTTAATAGAAAATAGAACACACGAAACTCGAAGTGAGCTCCTTCCCATGCGATGTACATAGCAACATTTATTTTAAAACTAAAGCATCAGAACTGAACGTATATAGAACGAAGTAACAAGGTTTTTAGTTAGTGGACTCTTTCGTGAATCAACACGATATTTGTAAATTCAGTACACCATCAATCCGTATACAGTCTTTGGGCGGCAGCAGCGTCAGGAAAAATTGAGTCTGAGAAAAAGTTCGTGGCGTATTTTTGGTAAAATTCAACTGGTTTTCTTATAGGGTACAAATAAATTTATTTAAACCAAATATGCTCCATTATTATCGACAATGTTTCGCCGTTTTGGGGGTAGAGCCATGATGCCATCGGGGAAGAACTTCTGTGGTTTCTGGTTGAAAAACTGAATCAAGTGGTTTTCACAGGCTTCTTGTGAAACCAGCTTAATTCCATTGAGAGAGTTCTGCAGAGATCGGAACAAGTGATCGTCCGAGGGTGGTATGTCTGGACTATACGGTGGATGCATCAAAACTTCCGAACCAAGCTCGCGCAATTTTTGACGGGTCATCAACGAAGTATGTGGTTGGGCGTTGTCATGATGGTAGATAACTTCTTTCCTATTATTCAATTCGGGCCGTTTTATTTCAATTGCGTGGCGTAATCTCTCTAGTTGTTCACAGTAGAGTTGAGAATAATCGTCTGACCGACTGGAAGTAGCTCATGGTGGACGATTCCCTTCCAGTCCTACCACGCACACAGCATCACCTTGTTCGGCGTCAACCCGGGCTTCGCGAACGCTTGTGACGGCTCACCATCCCTTCTCCACGATCTTTTACGCTTCCGATTGTCGTACGTGATCCATTTTTCATCACTGATTATGACACGTTTCAGAAATGGCTCGTTTTCATAGCGTTTCAGCAGAACATCGCAGATGTTCATTCGGTCTATCATTTTTTTCTCGCTCAACTCATGTGGAACCCATGCATCGAGCTTCTTTTTGTAGCCAGCTTTGTGTAAATGGTTCAACACAGTTTTGTCATCAATACCTAGCTCCATACCAATATCGACACGGCTGATATGCTTATCTTGCTGGACCTTTTCAAGAATTTCATCAGCTTTTCCAGTGATTGGACGACCAGAGGGTGGCTCAACTTTCACATCAAAATTACCAGAACGAAAGCAAGCGAACCATTTCCGCGCAGTAGATTTTAATAAAGTACTTCTCCGTACACAGCACAATTTTTCTCACATGCTTGCGCAGCGTTCTTCCCTTTGTCGTAATAATATTGCAAAATATAGCGCAATTTGACATTTTCACACGCAAACAACTTTCCAACCACTGCACCAATTTCGCTGCTTATACACTCACAGTAATGCTCGAAGTGTCACCTTTCCAACGAGCGTTTAGTGGTGGCGCTGCTATCTGTGTTTCCTGAGGTATTTGCAATTGACGCCATCTATCGAGGAAACGCCACGAGCTTTTTCCTAGCGCCAGCCTTAGACAGTTTCTACCTTAATGTAACGTCTCACCTTGATATCTTTTAGTCCATTAACATCTCTGAAAGGTAGGATTATTCGTTCCTGAACGTTAACACTATTCGTGAAGTGTTCTTGAGGTACCGTCTTGGTAAATACAACAGGAGAAGTAAGTAGCTACCATAAGTGATACTACAAAAAAGAAAATTAATGTAATACAAGATTTCTATGGCGTTGTGACAAAAAGAAATTTCACTAAAATAGGTTTAATGTGAGAACAAATGTAGATGTAGAATAAATATTTGATTAGTAAGGTTCTTCTGAACCCATTGACAAACGGTCAGTAATGCCTATTGAAATTAAAATCTCTTTTCTCTTGATTTAAATCATGTGCTCCAAAGCACAGCATATTTTTTATCAGACTCGCTTATAAACACCTGAACGTAATTCAATTTAAAGGGTAAACAAATAATTGTTGAGATGGGAAGTCTTGGCTGAATTGTATTTCGTTAGTAAAAGATTTGAGTTCATAAGTTTTGAAGCTACTGAGACATCTTTTTAAGTTGGTGTAAATCTCTAAAATTTGGAGAGGATTTTTATCTTAGCAAAAGGGGGAAAATGTTTGAGAAAATAATGTAGTTGAACGATAAGAAGCACCCTAAATTCGCGGAAGATGAACTAAATTCCATTCAGATCGAGTGAACGACGGTTTTAGTCTGAGTAACGTGTCCTTTTAAATTCTTTATATGTTGTACTATTTCCTTCACATAGTATTTAGGCATTTTTAGAAATTGACAAAAGAAAAACTCAGTAACGTTGTTGAGCTGAGCCAAAGATGCCCAAAGGCTATAAATAAATTCAAATGTTGTAATGTTATTGTTTAATCGCAAAAAAGAATTTAAATACGTATTAGAATCTGCGATGAAGGTCAAACTTTGATCGGTTTGCATTCAGGGCACAAATTGATTGATTGAATCCTAGGATTATGATATAATGTGTTGACGATATTAACAACTAAATGTCATACAATTCTTTCATGTATAATAAATATATATATATTTTTTTTTATTTCAGAGGTTCTCATTTGCTGTACGTTCGAATTTTTAGATACCTTAGTTTACATAAAATCTGAGGATGGAACTTATTTTGGCAAACATATTGCCAGTCCAGGTAAGGTTTATTAGAAAGAGAAGAGAAAGACTGTGTCATTATTCTGGCGTTGATGTGTTATACCTGAGAGGTTTGTGTATAGTATTGTCTCTGCGAATGTTCACATAAAATGTACCATAACAAACCGTGCTCAGTGGCTTAGCAGTAGCGTGTTTACGATGTAATTGGAAAGTCGCGGGTGTAAAACCTGGAACCGTTCATGCCAACAGACTTGTTGTTTTTTCCTTCAGTTACAGGAGGTCAATATAACGTCTTACCGACTTTTATAGCTTTAATGCCATCAGTTCAAAAGTGTTTGTACCAAAGCAAAAATTAAATACAATATATGTCCGGTCCTTAGAAGCTCACCAGCTTGTTTAGGACATGAATAACAATTAATTCAATCAGAATTGTCACAAACCTGGATAATCAGGAAAAATGAGGAATGTTATTTTGTTTCCTCAGTAGAGGTTTTTTTTTTAAACGTCGAAGGTAAGAGAAAGTCAATGTGAAATGTGAGAAAATTAAGGAAATTGGCCTCACAATTGTTTTAGTGAGATTTTCGCAACCTAAACAGAGTGTATAATTAAATTGAATTTATTTATGGCCTTTAGGCATCTATGGCTCAGGCCGGGAAAGGGTGCGAGAAGGAGTTGGCTAGGGCCTTAGTAGAAGGTACTCTCCCGGCATTTGCCTGCTGTGACTGAGGAAAACCGTAGAAATACCTCGGTCGAGTTTGTCCGCCTCTGGTGTGCATCCCAGGACCTCCCGAATACAAAGCCAATGCTCTGTCCACTGAGTATGAGGTTAACTTAAGAGCTCAGAGAACACTTTGTGAGTATAATAATATTATGGAGGAGTCAAGAATATTCACATTAATAATGAAATGCTCTCCGGTATCAGGTCCTTCAGAAGACGTTACGAATTTCCAACGTATGTACAGCATCCGAAATTCCACCGGACTTTTTACGAGCTATATTTTCCTTGCTGGTACACTTGATGAGCAATTGAAATTCCTCAACAAGTGGGGGGAAGGTAAAGAAACTGTTATCAGTCTAGTACGTGATGTGTGTAGTTCAGTTACGATGTTGACAACGTTGTTCTCTGTAACAAAGTGTATATTGTTGCAATTTATTTATGTTCGTCGAAAAGCAGCTGAAAGTAACAAGGAGCTTTTAGGTGGCTATTGCGACGGTAGAGACCGCAATTTATAAAACCATCTTTTCTTTTTCTAATGTCAAGATGTAGATTGTCAGGAAAAATTACTACAATAGGTCATGCGAAGTCAGGGTAATTGTCCTCATTCATTTTGCGGTAAGGTTTTTTTTTTGTAAGTCTGAGTTTGTTGTTAATGGGTTTGTTCGGAAACTCATAACGGAATGCACGATCTAAATGCTGAAAGTTATTTTCGTGAAATCCGTTTTCTTCGTCATTTCCGAACGCTCCAAGCTGTTGTCATGGTAACGATAGACACAGACTCGCATACATATCAAAGAAATAAGCGAAAATAGAAAATATGGTTATAATTGCGGACACGATCTTCAAAATGCGAAGCAAGTTCGTTTCTTCGAGGTATTCTCTACAAATAATAACGTTGTTTACCAACTTGTAGGACCTTGCTTTTGAGAAATAGCTTCTATATGCTTCATGTTTTATGTTGCTATATTCGTATAACGAACGTAGTCATTTACTCGTTGCATTTGGTCAACAGGAGAATAAATCTATTCTCTTTAGTAATCTGATCTATGAAGTGTATTTGGGTTGATGTACCTACATATTTCTACATCCTTCAAAATGTCCGTGACTTTGCCAGCTAAGTCACATTTACCGCACGAGAAAAATGTTCCAATGATCATCACTCTGTCTGCTCCTAAGAGTAAGAACGAAACGCTGTACAAGAAATTGCAAGGAATTAACTTCTTTGTAAAATTCTATTACGAAGAAGGGAAACCAATCAATCGATAAAGAAACTATTTT
>JAGDQP010030882.1:0-10899 GCA_022664845.1 Lepisma saccharinum | reverse complement strand
TCAGTGGTGCTATCTGGTGACAATCGCGAAGTGCTTTATCACTGCTTCCATAGCTCGAAGAAGTGTTTACTATGGGAAAGTAAAGATAAAGCGTTCTGTTAATCTCTTATGGAAGTTGGGTGTTCTAAAATTGTTCCCTACTGCAGAAATAACAGCCATGGCTAAGATTCTGTACCTCAACATAAAGCAAAAAAATATTTCACGATGCGAAACGCTGTACATGGATCATGCGGAAGGTAGCCATGTTAATTTTATCGAAGTTCACGAAGTCAGAGCTAGTTCGTTTCGTGCGCGAACGAAATGAACGGAGAGTGAGTTTCCGAACGGCTAACCAAATGAACGAACTTCACGAAAGTGGTTTCCGAACGCTTCATGAAAAAACGAGATTTACGCGTCAAACTCGTTCGGACTTTCCGAACGGGCCCAAAGGATATTCTAAAGAGCGTGAATCTGTAGTGACAAGATGAGCGAGTAATTTTCCTATAGAAAAATGGAGAAGGGTTCGGGAAGAATGAACTGTGTTCTAAAGCCGCCACAGATCTTACGAGGGACCATTCCCAACTGATAAGTCGATATTACCATGAAATATTTTTTATTGTCATTATTCGAACGTACATTTACCGGAAATAACATTAAAAGACCCACGATCTGCCATATTTTTATGCAATAATTTTCTGAAATTGTGAAATGGGTCATATTTGCAGTGAGTAAAATATCGCGGTACAGCCTTGTAGTTTATAAACCGTCAAGGACATGAAGCATCGTAGTACACAAATGTGGACTGGTGGGATAGTGCTACATTTTGGTGTATATCAGCAACATGACCGCCATCTTGGATGGAGGTAAAAAAAATAATGGCAAGGGGGTCGTGTGACATGTTCCCTCGTTAGGGATGACGTCCCTCGGCAAGCACTCTTTGGTGGGGAAAATCAACGGGGATGGTAACTGCGGGAGCATCGATGCTTCAAAGCGCTTTTTTGACCAAACTAGGTAGAGACTGCCAGAAAACATGATTAAAAGTGCTTTCGTTCATAAAGACTGACGTAGTGGTCAAAAGTTTGGTTCATAAGAAGAAGCATTTATAGGAAAACACACGTTTATTTAAAAATGTTTGAAATAGTGGAAAACAAATATAGATGAATGGATATTGGGTGAATGCTCTATCTTTTACAGGGTACGTTCGTGATTACTGCCATCTTGAATCTTGCTCATTTTCTTTAAATAGGAAGGGGGTCATGTAACATATCAGTCTGGGCTAAAATTTTACCAGAAATACATTGGTGAAGTCAGTTTTGCCATAAATTTATTTCCGAAAGAGAGAGAATGAGATGTGACCGGCACATTAGTATGCGTGGTTGGTTGAAAAGTCCGGAAATACTCTGTTATATTTGAAACAATGCAACAAATGAAAACCCAGTGTACAAGTAATGGGTACTCTGTAGGTGGTTCCGAATGGTGTAGGACACTATAAACGCTTTTTCTTATGAACAAAACTTTTGACCACTGTGTCAGTCTGTATGGACGAAAGCACTTTCTGGTGATTTCCTGATGTATCCAACTCCTCCACCAAGTTTGGTCAAAAAAGCGCTTTGAAGCATCGATCGATTTACTTTAAGATCCAGATCAAATAGATCAGCTATGTGGGTTAAGTATACGTCGAAAGATTTTTAAGAAAAATATTCCTCCTCCCTACCCCACCCTATTTCTTAAAAAAAAAAAAAAAAAGAATGAGCAAAGAAATGAAGACATCTCATTTTAATTCAATAGTTTAGTTTTAGACAGTAGGAACAGTTCTATGTTTTCTCATGTATGGGCTACTGTTACCTAAAAACCTGGGAGAAGTAAATGAAAAAACAAAAAAGTCTAACTGTAAACACTTATTTCCGTAGAAGATTGTAATATTCTGAAAAATTCAATATTGTCGCAAATGAGAGACAAAACTATCGCTATACTTTTTACACAGTAACATCTTTGACAGGTTCAGTAAAGAACAGTTTAGTTGATTGATAAGGTGATTCAATATAATTTTCATAAAGGAAGCAATACCATTTTTATCACCGGCTGTTCTATCCTAACATTAACCGAATACCTGGGGATGTTTGATGTGAGAATTTGGACGTTGAGTGTGTAGGTGAAAGTACGCCGTCTAGGCTGATCAGTTATTGAAAGTAATTGAAAAGTACAGGGGAAAAGGGGGGATGTTCATGAAAGGCGATTTCTTGTAAAACACATTTTAAATTTCAACTCTTACATGTATTTCATTGTTCCAAAACCAACGTGCTGATTGTTTGCGCTTTCAGATTGAAATTTTCTGGTCATTGTGCACTACTTGTTACAAGTGCAAACTCAATTTTTATATAAAAAAAAAGGACAATCCCCCCTTTTTTGCCCTGGACTCTACAATTATGGTTGATTATTGGTTTTCAATTTATTGACAATTTTTTATGTCTGAACTTTGTTGGAAGTAGTAGACATGCAGACGCCAGGTGCAACAGAGATAAGATTCCATTGGACCTTTTCATTGTAAGTTCGATACAGATTTACATTGGCTGTATTTAGATGGTTTTAGGATTAGGAGTTCTTACAGGCGTTACGAATCTTAATCATTTAAAAGCACCACGGTACATTTACTTCATCTTTATTCCTTGTAGATTTACTAGAGTCTATGTTGGAAGCGTTGGAGCAACTCCATAGCAAGTATGAAGATGATGGCAACGAAGGCTATGCAGGGAGTAGAAAAGTGAGAGATGCTGAACATCACTGGGTGTCCATTTTGTACAACTTCACTTTCCACTCGGAAGGAAAAGAAGCGTTAGGTAAGGTTGCTCATCGAAGTAAACAGCTTTAGAATTATTATCTGTTATCTCTCTACACTAGCACCACTTTATAATTTACAGTGTTAATATATTTTAAATAGAGGACGAGATGAGATGACTCTTCCACTTGTACTTATCTAATGAAGTTAACCAATCTAATGTTATTACAACAGTTCTTCGACTTCAAAACACAGGACTTTTATCGGCGTGGAATTCATTCACTACCAGAAAGATAGCTTGTGGTGGCGATTATGCACAGTCCTAGGTGAGTTCCATTTTGTGTTGTTCGCACTTATATTTGAACACCATAAACGGGTAGAACTTTTCAGTGTTTTTCCAACTAAGGTTTTTTTTAACACCAGTCCCGTTTTTAAAAAATAGCCGTATCTTGTATAAGATCTCTGACACGTATATTGTGGTTTCTTTCAGTCTGACATTTATATTCATTTTTTGGTCATTTCTATATATAACTCCTGACATTCACAAGTGATTCTGTATATTTCGACTTGTTCTTCATTCTTTGTAGGGCATAATTTTCTGTTTAATATTCGTAGAAGATTCTTCGCTATCAAGCAATGCTTCTGTTATCTTCAAATATTTTTTTTTTTTTTTTCAGAGAAATCGTTATTGTTTCTAGAAACGCGCTTCGCCATTCTTGTTTCATTTCAGGGCTTTCTCCTTTCTTTTCTGTTTCTTCACAATCATAAGTTTTATGGAGTCAGCGGTTTGCCGGGATGTGAAATGGGTTTAATGGACTTGTCTAGTTTTTACTTATTGATAGGGAGGAGCAACATTGCTATTGCAAGTAGGAGACGATGTGAGAAATAGCGATTAAGTGCAGTAATAACATAACATTTTGTAAGTTGCGTCTATGAGTTAGTATTATAATTATTATCTACAGGAAGATCATCTTTAACAGAAGATAGACTATTTCAGCGATCAGTCGTATCGCTGACTAGTGTATGTTCGATTAAAGGTTGAGCGAGGTCAGTTAATTGAAAGATGGTCATTTGATGCACATCATCTAATCTACATATCGGAGCTACTTCATTTTAACAGTTCAAAACATTTCTTCTTTTTTATATTATAGTGGTGAGGTTAATTTATTATGTATCTTATAGAAAATTCGTGATATTCTGCGAGATGGGCTATTAACAGATAGCGTAACGTAACATTACTGAGGCTTTATGGGACATCACTTACTCAAAGTGTGCAACAAGTGGTGTTTTATTATTATTATTATTATTATTATTATTATTACTACTACTATTGAGAGATGGTGTTGCCTTCTTTGAACGATATTGGTGACCAACAAATGTCGTTTCTTTAAACAGTGCTAAAAGCAGTCATTATTGTTTGTTTATTATTGCTACTATTATGAAGAAATTTTTTCTTAAACAAACGTAATGCTAATTGGATCTTATTGTACGGATAGGTACAGATCTATCCGTCTATCATGAGTTTTTGATGTAACTTATTGCACTGATGAATAACAGTTTTATTCTTTGTTACTGGATTGTTAATTGTTACCTTCTCTTTTCCAGCAAATTCAGACTAAGACAGATAGGTCTATTATCGGTACAGTACTCATAGTCCAGGATACTGTAGGGTAGGCGCCATCAGTAGAAGTCACGTGCATTATTTTTTTTAGGTTAGGGTTTTTTTCTCTCATGTTTGGTTCTTATTTTAGAAAACGGGGTGAATACCGGAATGGTAAGTGGTTTGTCTAGTTTTTACTTATTGATAGGTAAGAGCAACATTGCTATTGCAAGTAGGAGTTATTCTTTTATTTTATTCGTGGTTGCTGTAAACAACTGTTTCGTGAGATCTCGTTTCTGATTGGTCAAGAGCTTGTCCTTAGATTCAGTATGAACATATTCGACATGCGTTCTCGGTTTAGATCAACGATATGTAAGAAGACGTGTCCCGAACGAAGACAAGATGATTATTAATTGAATAATGGAACTAAGGGACACATAGTAAGGATATAGATGCTTATACTAGCTGCACATAACCATAATAGGATCTAAGAGCTCCCAAATCATCACCTCTTGTTTCACACATGGATTGTCAATAAAGTTATTGTTTGCTATGAGAAATGTTTGATTTATATGCAGTTAAGGAATTCTCTCAGACTCCAGCAAGTCTTCAATCAAAGAACAAAGCATTTCACTTTCTATTAGCACGGTTAGTAAACCTGTAGAGAAGCCCAAGAAGTTTGAGTGCGTTAGATGTTGCGAATCCCCTCTGAATAATGTTTTCGCCAAAATAAACATAACTTAAAATAAATAAATAAATGTATTGGGTTCTACTTCGAGTGTGATTTGCCAAGTCGACACCGCTTACGCGATTTCTTGTCGAGCTATGACGTCATTTCTGACTATGTCGGAGCTATGACTATGTTCGACTGCCTGTAGCTCCGAAACGAATCAGATTTCAGCATTTCTCAGGGTGTCTACCACCCTGGAGAACCTGGAATACTCAGGGAATTTTATAAATCTGGAAAACTCAGGAAAATCTACAACTTATGAGTGAAACTCAGGGATAATTATGAAGTGGACCTGTCCACAGTTGGCAAGAGCATTCCCCAGGCAAGGCAGAGGGCATGGGTTCGATTCCCACTGTTGACCGGATTTTTTCAGTGTCAAAATCCTCTCTTTCAAAGATTTTTTTTTTTCCACTTGTGAATTACCAATAATGTACAAGATGTTTGGACTGGGTGGTGGGTTAAAAAAATGTCATCGGGTATTATTTACATATTCCACTATGCTAAGAACTCAGGGAATTTCAGGTCACAAAGGAACTTTTTTCACTGTGTTTCTTCAAAGGAACGTTTTTTCTTGGTTTGGTGTAAATAATCACCTCTCGAAGTTTGCACCATTTTTTCCAAAATGTTAAATAAGGAAGTTCCCCACTTGTGATGAGATGATTAATAGATGATGAGCGCATGCACTTGTGAATAATTTTTTTTATTGATTACGTATTCTTCCTCACGCGACTTCTTGCCCATCGCTTTAATATCTAAATAGAAGTATTAAAAAAAAGGTAAAGCTATCCCCTGTGCAATGCGCACGCGCATGAGGGATGTAGAGGTAGTGCTCCACATTTTCTTGACCTACGGCACAAAGTGAGGTGGGGTGGTCAGTCCCACGCTCGACCGCCTTTACCTTCCCAAAGTGTCCAGGATAACCAAGGACACTCTGGTACTCAGTTTGATAGAAGGCTGGGTGCACCTCAGGCTGCGAGAAAAGTCTCGAGAAGTATAATTTCCAGAAACCATTTTCTTCAGACCAAACAGAGAACTATTTATTGTTTAGATAACTAATTTGTCTCACTTCCAGTTATAAGAAACATGGCACCATTTCCTGGAGAATCACTTAATTTATGTTTTGCTTCTGTTCTAATGCACATGCAGATTGCAGTAACTCTATTATCATAAAATTGTATACCGTTTCAAGCGGTTAAGATCTCTTTTTAATGAAAGAGAGTATTTGCGCTTTAACTATTGTGTGGTAGTCAGTAAGCTAATATGGCTGATGCTGTCTTATTTTTTCAGAAGAATATGCTGAGGATGTTGCCCACAAGGTGAGTCGACTCCTTGTACCGTATGGAGAGAAGCATGCGTTGGATCATCTGCAGGAGAACAGCACAGAATTTATCACGTGCATCGTGTTTATATTGGAAACCTTGCTTAACTCAGTTTTTCACAGACATTCCTTTCTGAGTATCGTCAAAATGCTGAGTGAACTAACGCAGGATTCTGAGGAGAGGACGCAACAAAAGGACGTGGAAACTGCAAACGTTTTAAATGGCGAATCGAGTACTTGTGAAGCGAAGAGTGTTGACGAAGAGCAGCGACTAAAAGCCAATAAGCAGGAATTGTTGGAATGCTTTCAAGAGTTCTGTGCATCAGTGGTGAAGTCCAAATGTGACCTTGAGAAAGTGTTGAGTGCATTGAACCAGTGCCACAGTTATCAGATCAAGAACTTTTGTAGTGTCATCGCAGCGAAAGATGCGGAACTTTTAAAACAAGTTCAGGCAGCACTAGAAACTAGCGGCAGACATAATAGGTTGAAATCTATATTTAATGAAATCGATGCAACATAAGCTATCGAGAGTGGAAATGGATGTGGATAAAAGATACACACGCTCACTGCGAAGATCGAACTACATCAAGTGAAGATACTTCCAGTGGACGAGCCATGATGTAATCATAACGCTTATCTTACGTACTGTCAATGATCTCTTTCGTAATGAAATGTTAGTTAGATGAAAGCTACGTCTTCAAGTTTCACCGAGAGAGAGAGATCATGAATAGTTCGCAGGGTAAGCGTTATAACCTAAGTACATGTTACTGAATTATGTAAATAGTAGCCTTTAAATAGGAAGACTCCAAATAACAATCGCCAGGCTGTGAAACAGTGTGTTCAGTAGAATGACGGGTGACTTAGATATCAAGTAGGGTGAATTTATTGTACAAACGGCCTTTATTACTGTCTTGAAATAGCTAATCTCTACGCGTTTATACACAACACAATATTTCAGTTAGTCCAGCAGGTAAAAAATACGCAGATAAAGATAATTAGTATGGGTAGGAGTTAACAGAAATGTTAGTGACTACTACTCGTAAAATTAGAAAGGGATTGACAGTTCGGATTAGACGCATGGTCAGTTCCGATGTTGGAATTGTCTGCACTTACCCCATACGACATGGATCAGTGTTGTACACCAACAATGTCATCAGTGTCGTTGATCGTCGTCCGCCGGTCCGCGTGCACAAGTTCCCGAATTCGTTGCATATTTTCGGGGGTGATGCTGGTGGAGGGTTTTCAGGATCGCTTGTCGTCTTCAAGGGACGTTCTTTCGCTCTTAAAGGGCCTGTTCCACTCGTAACATTGCGTAGAACTCATTGCCTAATCGCCGTAAGCTTGGCGAGGCATGTTCTATGTCTGTGGCCGATTTGCCCAGTTTAACGCAAAAATTCACGTTAGCTCGTTGTTTCGTCCATGATGTAATCGCAGCGTACACGTGATCACAATGTCATCACTATAACAACTCTCGATGGTGACACAGCGATGTCACTTGGCGCGCTACAGAGCTAGCCCGGGAACTTTTTGATACACTCCTTGAATTTGAAATTTATTTATGGCCTTTAAGCATCTGAGGTTCAGGCCGGGATAGGAGAGATTCGAGAAGGTGTCGGCCAGGGCCTATGTTGAAGGTGCCTGGTGTGACAGAAAAAACCTCAGTCACGATGGTCGGCCGGTAGGATCGAACCCACAACCTTCCGAATGCAACGCCAACACTCTACCACTGAGCTGCAGCGGCTCGGTTTGGTACACTCTTGTATAAATACAGACCATGACGGCAACCCTGCCGCGTTTCCTGCAAAAAGCAACCCTCCTCATTGGCCACTGTGACTAGTTGCCAGAGCGATAGCTTCTTTCAGTCAACGCTGTAAATCCCTTTCTTATTTTGCGGGACGCATAAAGTAAGTGTATGCATATTAATACTACGTTCTTTTTCACTCATTATTATGAAAAATTGCGCACTTATGATGTATTTAATATTTCAGTTAATGTCAAAATGTAGGCCCCATCTTGGAAAGAGGAAATTAAAAGGAAAGCAAACGACACACGAAGATTGAATTAACTTCGTTTACACGAAGACTTTGAAATGGAAACAATCATATCAGAGTGCTCTGGTAAATAATGTGGCCAGATACGTTAATACGGGAGTTCTCTCGACCTTTTGAATGTAAACTTGGACTTTTCTGTAGCACGTTCCTGTACAGTGCATAACTGTCGTATGGAATTGTTTATGGCACGTTCCAAAGATTGAAAGACGTAGGAAGTAAATTTCGATCACGCACCATATATACAGTAGAAGAATAAAAGTGGATAAGGATTTTTTAAAAAAATATATATATTTGTCCGAAATTTGTTGTCTATTGGCAAAACTGTGTGTCGGTAGGACCCCACCAAAAAAGTCAGATCACTGGTAGATTATTATCTAAAAATTAGAGCCTTACTGTCGCTAGAATAAGAGAAAATCTAGTCCTTAAGCTATGTTGCTGATTGAATTTTCTTCACCATTAGCACTTGGCACTGTCCAGTACTTATCGTATCGTAAGGTTTTATATTTCTGGGTTGAGGGATTATATATAGACAGCAGATTGAAACAGATCCCGGAATTTGGAAACGGAAAATGTAAAGATACATAACCAAACCTGAGCTTACCTAACCCATGGTCACTAAAAATGCAAGAAAGCAATTATTATTAATAAATATTAACAGATATAAATGTATTTTGAAAGAAAAAAGTCTTGCCCCCGTCGGGATTCGGACCCGACTTCTTTCACTCAACCAACCGACGTCTTAACCACTAGCCACCGGGACGACCTTGCAAACGGCGATTTGGAAGTTTTATTTACACGTGTGTTACGTAACAACACTATGAGATGGCGGGATCCTTAGTGCGACGACTGGAGTGTATTGGAACGCATATAAAATGAACTTTCATCACGTGGCCTTACTTTGAAAAGGTTCTAACATTGAATATCGTGTCGTGTCAAGGGGACACGAGATGGTATTCAATGGTATTTTACTACAGTTGGTTATTTTCAATAACACTGCTTGACGATAGACTGAAAATCACGTGTTACGTTTTCATCCAAAACATTTAAAAAGAAAAAAAAACAGCGCTGTGAATAGAACAGAGAAACGGCTCATTTTTTATCCTTCTCCATTTGGAATGAAAAATGAAGATTTTAGTATGGTTTTGTAGAGCCCCGATGTGCTCTATCTTAATGATGTATACCGTTTGAATGTTCATCGCGCACCTTATACAACAGAATGAAAGAAGTTTGAAATTTCAAAAATAAACGGAAAATTCTTCGTCAGTCGGCAACACTGACTCATACAACCATGCTAATATGGGAATATGTTAGATTTTATTCCTACTGCAAACTAGAAACCCAAAACTGTGAATCAAACGGGAAGCAAATACTATGTATTTTCCGTTGCACTCTCCTGGTTATTGACTACAGAACACAGTTAGACTTAGGAAGCCATTATCAATAAAGCGGGAGGCAACGGGTTTGTTCTCTTTTAGAGCTAGTAGTGAAATGTTTGGCTGAATTTCAATTTATTTATGGTCTTTAAGCATCTCAGGCTCAGGTCGGAATAGGATAGGGTCTAGTTTATAGGTAGCATCCCGAGATTTGCCTGATATGACAAAAAATTCTCAATCCGGATGAGCGGCCGCTGAGTTCGTTCCCAGGACCTTCCGATGGCTAAGCCAACGCTCTACCAACTGAGCTGCGGCTGCTCGGTATGTTTCTCCCTCCTGAGGTCAGAAACCGAGGAAAATATTTCTACCAGCGTTTTCACTCACTACGGGGTTGAAAGAACGCTAAAAGAAAGGAAGCGATTTGGTAACAACATAGCGTTTACTTCGCAAGAAGAAATCGTGCGTCAAAACAGAAAAGATTATCTTTTTTTTTCATTCGGCCCAACTCCTTTAATTACGACAATGATCAAATTGTGACACAAATAAATTCTTTTAACGTTCATTGGTAGAGATAAACAGTATTAACCGTGGAACTTCAGTGAAAGTTTTCTACTTCATAGTGGCATTGAGGTCCAATGGACCCGTGTTTATTTGATGATACTCATTTAGCTCTGAAACTGTTTTTCTTGTGCAGAGGAATAATGTAACAACAATGATCAAATCGAATTAAACGAATATATTTTTGTAAAAATAGTTCGCGTAAATAATAGAGAGAAGAAATAATTTTAAACGGACAATAACTTGTAAGTTTGTAACTCCTCAAAGACTCATCACATGTACCATTTCTATGTTCCGAATTAATATATCTGTAGATTAAATTGGTGCAAAGAATAATCAGTTGTTTTTACTAAATATGTTTTGGATAAAACGTAAAAGAGACAAATATAAATAAATACCGGCAACAGTAAGTTTAATTTACCAACCATTTTTCACATAAAATCTACATGTCATTTGCATTTGTTGCACCCATCAGATCTTTTATAATATCAAAAAAAATAATAACAAAATATAC
>JAGDQP010030880.1:0-22291 GCA_022664845.1 Lepisma saccharinum | reverse complement strand
TTTTGGAACATACGAATTTAGACTGTTGATTTTCGCTACCATATTTGGGGACCCTATTATTATGCATTGAGATTTGCTTGGATTTAGCGCCAGACTATTGCGTTCTGATCAGACATATACATTTTTTTAGATCAGAATTTATTCTATTAACTGCACTATAAAGACAAGTAGGTTTAGATGTTACATGTACGTCATCTGCGTATAAGTGATAACTATATTCAGTGAATTGTGATCCAATGTCGATCATAAATATCAAAAATTACAATGGTCCAAGAATTGATCCTTGTGGAACTCCACAAGTGATGTTCTTCCACTCAGAGCAATTTATTAGTTGAAACTGCCTGTTTACGGTCATTCAGGTATGATTTAAACCATCAGATTGTATGTTTGGCAAAATTGTGTTCTAATTTCAAGAAGAATGTCGTGATCAACTGACTGAAAGGCTTTACTGAAATCTAATGGAGATAAGATATATATACTCTTCGTTTATCAGTTGCTTGCCGGTTGTCATCTGTGATTTTAATAAGGGCTGTCGTTGTGCTGTGACCTTTTCTAAAGTCGGATTGGTTCTCTATGAGTAAGTTATTTTGATCTATGCGCTGTATGACTTGTTTGTGTTCAACAAATTCCAGTATTTTGGAAAGACATGATAGGATGCTAATGGGTCGCAGATTTATTAGGCGCAGATGGAGTGTTAACCTTTGGTATGGGCCGAATATAGGCATGTTTCCAAGCAGATGGAAATAAACTTGTTATGATGGACTGGTGTATTATTATTGTTAATGGGTACAAGACATGAAGTAGTGTCATTTTTATAAAAGCTTTTGAAATGCCATCTGGCCCAACAGCAGAACGTTTTATGTTATTGATGGCCTGATGAACTTCTATTGGGGAAACACAAGTGAAATAGAACATATCGTTTTTGAAAATTTTGTTATTATTTGCAAGCGTGCTAATAGTTTCGTGTTTCACAGTAGTGTCAATATCAGTTCGGGAAAAGAATTCATTCAATATATTAGTCTCTACAGAAATATTTTCATCTTTGTCCTTTATATTTATGTCAAAAATGGTAAGTTTCCTCCACACCTTTAAGATCTTCCACGAAACTTTAGAAATATGATTTTTCACCCGTCGAATAGCTTGGGTGCACTGGTTTCTGAGTCCTTTGTAAATCTGAAATAATTGCTGACAAAGTTCGGACTTAGCAATTACTTCTTTCCTCTATTTTTTGTAGGCTTTATTTCTTTCCTGTCTAAGCTATATACAACAGCTGAGACTGGAAAGAGATAAAACCTACAAAAATAGAGGAAAGGAGTTCCAGTAATAATTCATTCTTACTTACCATACCTTCCCCTTTAGTACTGTTTTCATCCTTTTTTAAGTACTGTGTATTTATTGTTTTCTAAATAAACTAGTGTAAAACATTCTCTAGAAGGATGGTTTCAATATAAAAATATAGTATAACAAACAAATTTTGTTATTTCCCTTACAAGAAATTCATTTAATATACATATATCACTAAACTACTTTACCTTATCCCACTGTACTCTAGGGGTGCGTAGTTCAAGTGTTAATACAATATTTTCAGATCAAACAACTTCATAGAGCTGAATTAAATACATGACTACTGAAAATGTAATTATTTTATGACAACAAATCCATGTTAACTTATTAGAGTAAACAAAAATGAAAAAAAAAATATTTTCCAGTAGATTTTAATTAACAGTAACATCAAAGTTTATTATACAAACACCTCAATACATGCAATCATGTCAGTCATAATATATTGTTTCCATAAGACAGAGTCTATATCACCCTTTTCCGTTTATGATATTCAAGATATATATTTTCCTTCTGTTATATCTTTTCGTAACAAATATTTATATACAGAAAGCCCAAATATGATGCTCCTGTTTTCTGAATGTCTTCCCTTAATAGGTCATAAAGCTTCTAAAAAAATGTCAGTATGTACTTACTAAGAGACCATTCTGCTAAAAAGAACACCTACATGTTATTTCAGGTTCACAGGTATAGTTCGTCTACATACGAGAATCATATCCTCACATGCCATTCTTAGACTCATTCATGCTAAGTACAAGATCGATAAGTCACGTATGTTCCCCTTCTAAAATACTTTATTAAGTAGTACAACCATATAATTTATGGTCCTCTTCTAGGAGGCTTTTAAGTGAAGTACGACAATCATATGTTCCTCTTCCAGCAGACGTTTACTTCAAGTACGAGAACCATGTGTTCTCTTCTAGCAGACTTTACGTTAAATACGAAAACCATATTTCTCCTCTTCTAGCAGTCTTTTACGTTAAGTAGGACAATTATATGTCCCAATTCTAGCAGACTTTTACGTTAAGTAGGAGAACCAATTTTCCTCTTCTAGCAGACTTTTACCTTCAGTAGGACAATTATATGTCCCATTTCTAGCAGACTTTTACGTTAAGTAGGAGAACCATACTTTCCTCTTCTAGCAGACTTTTACGTTAAGTAGGAGAACCATACTTTCCTCTTCTAGCAGACTTTTACGTTAAGTAGGACAATTACATGTCCCAATTCTAGCAGACATTTACGTTAAGTAGAAGAACCAATTTTCCTCTTCTAGCAGACTTTTACGTTGTGTAGGACAATTATATGTCCCAGTTCTAGCAGACTTTTACGTTAAGTAGGAGAACCATACTTTCCTCTTCTAGCAGACTTTTACGTTCAGTACGACAATTATATTTCCCAATTCTAGCAGACGTTTACGTTAACTAGGAGAAGGATATTTTCAGCTTCTAGAAGACGTATTACTGGTTTTAGTCATGTTGATAGCAGATAAACGGTGTTTCATATGCCTGTAGGAAGCAATAAAATTTAAGATATTGAAGTAAAATTATAATTTTTTTGCCGTGAAAATGGATGTTTTTATTTTGATTTTACAAACATCTTTATACGTTATAGTTTGTTGTTAGTAATACTTAAAACGCAAGTAATTTAATTGCAAAATGGCGACTAGCTTTCTATTTAAGTATTATAATTGTTAGTTTGAAAATTAAAAGCTGCTTTGTAATATGGTAATACAAGTTCCAAATACTACGGGGACAGTAAAACTTTGTTTTCCAAACTTACCAAATGACGTCTAGCAATATCGATATTCTCTTTTATTGTTGAGTTTTGTACATCGTAACTCGTACAGAACTATTTTTTAGCACTTTTCCTTTCTGTTTTAGCAATATTACCGTGGACGTGTAACAGGATCTTTGGTGAATGTGTACTTCAATTACGGTTTTGTGAGTTTAATCTTAATATGGATACTATATGAAGATTTCAAGTAATTAATCTACGTCATCATTAATGGTAATTAGTATTTAAGTCATTCATTAATAATTGTTAAACCTTGTTAATTGTTCATGTTAATATAAAGAAATGTTATTCTGTTTGAAGAATGCAAAAACAAATGACGAGACAAAATCACTTTCCTTTTTTTTCTTTGTTAGCTTATGTAAATATCGGAATCAATGTTAAGCGTTAAGTTTATGTAAAAGTTGCAATTGGATAGTCGGTGTGCTTACTCGAAGGTGACTAGCGCCTTGAAGTTGTAAATTGAACGGAGGAGAAGCATTAATGGTGTGAGTGATAGTGGATGATTATACGAGTCCTCTTTGCATGCCATCTGAACATCGTAAACTACGAAACGGAAACAGTAAGTACGGTGATTTAATATGCCATTGGCCAAACTATTTAAGTATTCTTAGAGAGAGATCTACAAAGAAAAGATGGTATGAAAAGAATAGGAGGTCAACGTTGGGACGCTATTGAGTGAGGAGCTCGTATACATTGCTGCGACATTAAAAAATATTAACGGCATAACAGCCCCCTACCAATCAATATATATTCTAATTTGAGAGTGCGAGATGAAAGCTCATTACAAAGCCTCAAAAAGTACATAAATCGCTGCAACAACGGAAATTTTTCAGCCCCATTTGAACCTAAATATGATAAAGATACATTTTTAAAGTTGAAAGAATACCTCAATTTAAGGAATGCAAACGGGATCTGGCCACCATACCCACCCAGGCCATAAGATCTATCAAAACAAGAGAGAAAACCAATCCAGGGAAGAAGGAACTAACCAAGAGAGTATTTCCACCTCCGGATTTCGCCTCATTGACCCTTTCCCCTTGTCTTCTTACCAACACAACAGAACCACCACCTATAGCACCATCCACATCTATTGCCTCTGCAGACAACAGCGAACCAGATTCAGATGTGGACACCGATGGATACCAATTGCCCAAGAAATCAGACAAATTATCCAAAAGATCTCATCAAATAGCCTCCTTGGTCGGTTTTCAAAACAATTACAATATGCTCAATCCAGATGAAGATACGCTCAACACCTCAGAAAAATCTGCTGCTTCTGCTCAGCCGGATACGATCAGCTTTTCCTCCAGACATGTCAGGAAACTATTTACGACCATCTTGATAATGTTGGAAAAAATAACATTTCTTGTACGTGGTAACAGTTATAGCCACCTGAAAACATTCCTGATATTCCACGATTTATCGAAAGTGAAATTATTAAGAGTGTATGCACATCGAAAGTATAGCATGCGCAGTTCGTATTTATGAACTTTTTCTACGAAGGTATGTGAGGCGAAACGTTTTATTTTAAAATATTTATTTCTCATAAATCTTCACACGGGGGTGATACCACTGCACCCTAACCAACGAAGAGTTGAAGAGTCTACGTGATCTAGATGATGTTAACGACAGGACTTCGGGTTCTGCATCCTCATACGATCATTCGATCACATTGTGTGACTACCGACACGACGAGCTGTGACTACCCAGACTTAAAAATTTGATGGTAATTGAGGACGTTTTTTATAAATAATTATTTATTGTTTGAGGAACCTCACATGTGAATATTTAGTTCCAAAAATGAAATATATCAAATTGGAATTGGTAAGATGGGTTTTGTGTTGATTTTGTTTTGTTTTGTTTTTAATTTATACTCGCTATCCTTGAGAAAAAAACTGATCAAATCGAGTAACGGTCATGGAGAAAAGCAGCCACGTGGTGTTGTACATTTTGAAAATGCGAAGTCATCTTTAGTTTCGTCTCAAAGTACACTTTTGTAACGACTGCGATCGGAATTTTCTAGTGGTCAAAAATTCTAAAACATAAAATTTTAAAAATATGATTAACATATTTGATTAGCATTATCATATCATGTGACGCGCATTTGTCCTAGTAAATGTGAGTGTTGATCGAGCCGATCTTTCAACAATCATCTTCAAACCATGAACGAAAGAAAGTTTCAAAGCAAAAACCTTTTGCACCATGGTCAACAAGTTCCTAAAGGAACGTACACTTTCACTTACCCACATTTCAGAAATTTGCCTGTGACGCAACAGTGTCAAGGGAAGCGAGATCAATCGTTATTAACACGTTCAACGAAGAAATGTTTTTCCATAGATCGCCTCGCGCAACTCTACAATTACCTTCTTTTCACGAATTGCCAGCGTGTTTTGAAGTGAAAATTAGAGAAGCAAGAATGACGGATGAACGGAATGATATGCAGTCAGTATATTCGAAAACATGTCTATTGTCTAGTTCTGGGGCGAGATTTTGAATTTTATGACAGTTATTTAAGAAATAATTTGAGATTATTTTTGAAGAATGATTTTTTCTTTGAATTAACCACTTGGGTTTCTACTTATGACTTTATTTTAATTGTGTCTGTACCAGTTTTCCTAAATCATTTGCATGTTGCGGACCCGTTGATTTCTTGGTAGAATCTTTGCGGACTCTGGTCCTACACCCAAAGAAAACATTAAACATACAGTATCAACAGATGTTTTAGGTTACTGTAATCGCTTTTTTAAAGACAAGAAAAGACATACAATTTCCATACATGAGAGTGCAATTGAATACAGTTTGTTTGCTAACAATAGCAAGTCGCGACTGAAGAGTAGTAATAATAATAATAAAAACAACAATTTTGTTTATTTAATAGATTTTCAATGTTATGCCAGGTGTTGCTTTCCGTACTCAGTTTAAAAAATCCTTTTCGGCAGGCCTACAGGCTGAGGAAGATCAACATTTTTTATTTTCAAAAATTAAAATCTCGTCTTATATATGCGCTATCGAAAAAACTATTTATTGATTTATAGATTAATCATCAAGAGCTTTTCAAGGATACCCAACAAGACGTGGTTTTAAAACTTTCGAATTTCCACCCGCCCCCACAACCCCTGAATCGTTGGTGTCACCGTAAACTTCATAGGGTGCACTATAATATATGCAGACAAAGTTTCCCTCAAAACTCCATAGGAGCTGATATACATTTTTTTTACAAAATTTCAACCACCACCTCTGACCACCTCCATGGGCCAATATTGGTCATTAACGTACTTAGCCGAGCTACTATGTCTAGAAACAACATATTAAAATTTCGTCCAAATATCTTCAAAATATATATATAAAGTCACAGCCATATTCAATCCACTAGTGGATGAAGCCTCTTCCCCGAAGGGAGGAGTTAGTCTACTGCTCCCACGCTGACCAGATGGGTTGGGAGAGGAGAGCCGAAGCTCTTACTGTGATCGCCACCGTCTTTTATTCACAACAGCTCCCCAATTGGCAAGATTTTTTTCAGATCGATGCGCAGGGATGGGCAGCCATTTTGGCAACTTCCGGAGCACACTTGGAAACACTTCCGGTACGGCGCAGAACTTTTGCCTAAAAAGAACTTTTGAGAAAACAGTTCTTTTGCGCATGCCCACCGCTAACAGCGTATGCCCACTGCTAACGCTGCCCAGCTCCCTTCGGACGCACCCTCCCCCCCTTCAACACCTCGCTATCGCTAGGTGTGCATCCTCCCCTGGTGGGTTTATATACATCCTAGCTTTTAGTGGCATCTTTTAAAATTGTAAATCACAACTTTTATTAAATTTATTTTGTGCAAAATAAATTTAAAAAACGAAAAATCTTTAATTTTCTTAAAAAAATATGTAAAAAGTCGACGCCAGGGCTTGAACCCTGGACCTTTAGATTAGCTTTCCAACGTCTTGAACACAAAACCAAACTGCAGCTGCTGGGCTGAGCGCTTCTCGCTGTTATTTATCGTTCAGGATAAGCGAGAGTGGACTATTACCACAGGAAGTGTTTTCAAGTGTGCTCTGGAAGTTGGCAAAATGACTGCCCAGCCCTGTGCGTCGAGCTAATAAAAAAATCTTGCCCCTAATTGTCCTCACGATGCTGGGTTAACACCGACATTTTTAAGCCCCCACCGGGAATCGTACCCGGGATCGCTCGCACTACCGATCTCAATAGGTAGAGTTTTCTTCGAAATTTATCTAAAAGCACACAGTGCAAGCTGAGCATCTGATACTGCATATTATTGGGTCACAAAACATTAAATACGTATGTATTTCGCATTACTACATGAACTCATTCCTAGTGCGGCTAGATTGACGCCAGGTGGTGTATAAAAGAGGTTGAAAGAATGTGTTTTGCCATCTACAATTATTTTACTTATGAGTAGTTTGATGTTTGGGATTCAAATTTTCCGGTATAAAATTGAATAGATCCTGTACTTTGACCGTACCTTTGGGATCCCCCAGCTCCGAAATGACGCATTTTTTTTACGAAGATGGACATAATTAACTTTCATGAACCTCAGAACTCAAATGAAAGTTTTAATGCTTTGATTTAGGAACCAAGTCCCAAAACGATTTTTGCTGGATCGGAAGTCGTTCAAAGTGCGGTATATGGCACTCTTTTGTCTTTTAATTATGGTTGTTCAGCAGGAATAGTTGTGTTCAAGAAGATGGAACCCCCAAGTGGGACAGACATTGTCAAAATACTGTGAGCTATATATATGAAACGAATAACAAAGTCTGAATAGGTGATGAAGAAGCTGATAAGAGCATCAAGAACAGAACAAAGGAGATGCAGGAGAAAGCAGATGAAGCAGAAACCAATGCAGCTTATGGAAATTTTACCTTTTGGGAGCCGGGATATTCTCCAGAGGAAGTAGTTCGACATAAATTTATATCTTTAAATTTAATTCTCTCAAAACTACATTTGTCGAAATATATGTACCTTTTTCAAAGCCTATTAACACCAAACTAATGAAATTTGGAGCTATAAATAATAAATGAATAATGAGATATATTCCATATATGTAAGGTTACCAACCGTCCGGCTTTTGACCCTTTTTAGAAACATTAGGCGGGCATTTGTCTTTTTCGTGAAAAAGTCTGACGTTTTAAAAATAAAATTAGCAAGACATTACTACATTTAACTCTGTATTGTTTATGATATTTACGATAAACTTACGGTCATGAGCGGTAATTTGTCACATTTTTTAACTACAAGGGTGCGTGATTGGTGGTACTATATATAGCACCCAACTATTTTTGTCACGGTTCGCGAAATTGCGAAAAGAACAATAATTAGTAAGAACTAACTCCTCCACCGATAACGCATCACACTGTTACCAGTAAAGTTGAGGTCTAACACCTGAATATGAGTAATAAAACTTCCTGTCGTAAAGACTGTGCATCTCGTTATAAGACGCGCAATACGTTTGATACACAAAAACAAGTACAAGAAAAGCTCCGATTTGTCAAACGCAGGAACCTGTATGATAGAGGTCGATCCTCACGGAAGATTTCTCATTCTAATGATACGGTAGCGGTACCCACCATTGACCAAAGTACTTCACTTACGCATCCTAACTTTAATTTGCATGATGAATTTCCTGATGTCAGTCCAAGTTATGCTAACTGATCTGATTCTCTTGTAACTTCGCAAGACATAGATATGGATAGTTTCGGTGTCCCTAAAACGGTCGCCAAACCAGACCTGCAACTATCTACTGCTACAGCAGTTAAAACTTCCAATATGTTTGAAACTCTAAACACTGAAGACGATACTGACTCAACTGCCGGATCTGAAACTGTTGTTTCGAACCCCCACCCCCACCCCCACCTATCTTCATATATGAAATAGTAGATAAATATAACTTTTGTGGCTACAGTCTGTCAAATCAAGCCATGTGTCAAACACGCTTCCGCAACGGTATGCAACTTTTTGGATGATGGTAGACACTAGGACCTTACCTTCACGTCATATATGTTTGGCCTTCTGGAATGCCTATGGTATTTCCACTTAAAGAAAAGTTTTTCAACACTTCATTACTGAAAATGCCTTAGATGTAATACCTGTTAATGAAACTCATCCGCCTAACACATTTAAACTCCGCAACTATGACATCATTCGTACTGATCGCATTGGACCTAAAGGGGAAACTGCCATCCTATCTAAAAAGCACTTACCTCTTCAACCACTTCAACTTCCACTGTTACTGTGTGTAGAAGCTACTGGTGCTACTCTTCTCACTACAGATTCTTCTATCATCCTCATTTCAGTCTATAAACAACCAAATACTCCACTCATTGTTGAGGATTTTAAGAAAGCTTAGTTGACTTGGCCCTAAAGTTCTTATTGCTGGTGATCTTAATTCTAGACACTAATACTGGAATTCGCAATATCCTAACCGTGCCGGAGGTGTTCTCTATCAAGCTTTGCCAACCTTGGATCTCACTCCTACTGCTCCTCAAGATCCTACCTGTTTTCCCAAACATGTTGGGCGACCTGATGTTTTGGATATGACTATCTATAAAGGAATACATAGTTTAGATGGATCCTATACAATCCACGCCCTTGACTCGGATCATATCCCTATCCGTCTGTATCTACAACACCAACATACTCAAGCGTGTTCTCGCTTAGCCACCATCACGCACATTGATTGGGATATCTCCAAACAATTTGTTACGGATACTACTGGCACCAGGATCACGCTAAATTTTACACAGGATATTGAACATGCAGTTCAGCATCTCACTGCAAAACTTCAAACAGCTCTCAAACTTACATCCTCTACTGTCACATTGCAACATGACTCTCGTTCACTCTCGCCTACGCAACTCCGTACTTAAATACTAATTTCATTGAAGCGTTGGGCTAGAAATCGATGGTAACTCACCCGAGATCCACAGTGGAAGAGAATTCACAACTCCCTTACTAAACGAGTTAAACAAAGGCTACAGAGAATCTAAATACAAAGATGGGATGACAAACTACATGAAATTGACAAGCCCAATTTCGACTTTTGGAAACTGGCTAAAAATTCTAATCCTGTATCAGCGTCTAGCCCACTTCATGAACCTGATGGACTGGTAATAACTCCGGCCGACAAAGCACAAGTCTTCTCAGAGATGTTGGAACAACAGTCCATGCTCAATCCAGTGCTCTATGATGAACCTACCATCCGCCTTGTTAATCACCCAGTACGCACTACCAGACTGAATGACCCCTTCCCACCAGCTGATCTCACTGCGCCACGTGAAGTCCAGTAGGTCATTAGAAGACTCCGTGGTCGTAGTACCTCTTGGTCAAATCATATTCCCACGCAATATCTTAAAAATGCTCTCAGAAAATTACTTGTACTGCTCATTCGACTTTTCAACTCCATGTTCTTACACAGTTACTTTCCGCAGCTCTGGAATGATGCTAAGGTCATCCTGATACCCAATACTGGTTAAGATCATCTCTTTCCTACTAGCCATAGTCTTATTATTTTACTACCAGTACTTGGCAAGAACTACGTACGTCTCATTAACCGCCGTTTATATCGTCATATAGTAGCACGTAATCTACTACCTTCGCATGAATATGGCTTCAGACCTGGATTTGATACTACATCACAATTAGTACGAGTCATTTAAAACATTACCTACCAGTACAACTCATGTGCCCATACCATTGGTGTATTTCTTGATTTTTCTAAGGCTTTTGATCGTGTCTGACATTGTGGTGTTCTGTATAAATTAATACAAGCTGATTTTCCAGATTACCTTGTCCGACTTATTCAAGATTATTTCTCTGATCGCACATTCCTTGTCTCATATACTGGTCCCACATCCACTACTCGACCAATTCCTGCTGGTGTCCTCCAGTGCTCAGTACTTGAACCACTTTTATTTAATCTATATTCTGATGATCTTCCTACCTCACCATTCACCAATCTAGCTACCTTTGCCTATGATATAGCATTATTTTCATCGCATCGTATTCACCGAAATGCTCATCTTCAACCCCAGCGGCATCTCGACTTTCTCCAACAGTGGCTTACCAAGTGGCGCATTAAAACCAATCCTGATAAGACTGCAGTAGTTTATTTTACTCGTCGAAGACCTCGAGATCTACGTCAGCTCACCTTCTTTGATGAACCACTGGCTACACAGAATATTGCTCGATATTTAGGTACGAATAACTTGACAGCGTTGTTAAAAATATGAACCACCGTCACGCAGGCTTTATGATAGGAAGAACTCTAAAAATCTGCGCAGATGTGCTGCACTTTAATACTTTAATTCTCAACAGAAACTAAAATTCTTCAACATAAAATTAAGCTAGAGCAGTCAATTGTCTTCCAAGTGGCAAAAACGATTACGTCCCTCCTTAAACGTTTTCAGGAGAGCAAAGTGGCTCTGCGAGAAGAAAATAATGGCGGGCATTGTTTAAGTTGCTGAAAAATTAAGTTTTCGCATATTAAAATTTCTTAAGAGTTACAAATCATGATAAAGATTTGCTGTACTCCTATAAGTCTTCTTTAAAATGTGTTTTATAAGCTTTGAGCAGCGTCAATGGAGTTTTGCGAGAAAACAAAATGACGGTCATTTATTTAATGAAAATTATTTTAAAATGTTTTCTACATGTAATTTTTAAAATATTATTTATTTAGTTTAATGTTAAGTCAGGATTAGGTTATATCAGATCCGGCCATTATAATTACCCGGGAGTATGTACAGTCCATCCGAATGTTGAAACATATATTGACAGACTTGTTTTCAAGCTAATAAATAAAAGTTGTTTACACGGTAAATAAATTCTCATTAATGTAAAGAAATACTAAACAAAACTAAACTAAACTTATCTTATTAATAAAATAAGGACTAAGAATAATAAAATATTTACGTGATTTTTTAGTATTCTCACGGGTACAAATGATTATCTTCATGGTTTTAAAAATACAAGAATAGTTATTTTAATAACAATTAGTAAGAAATCTTAATTGTTACTTTATTTTATAATAAGTGAATTAGTGTACACGTTTTTTTATTTGATTAAAGTAAAAGTCACCCGGCCTGACCCGGTGACTCGATTTTGACCCAGATCCTGGAGAACAAAGCAGTTTATTATTTATTTTCTTGCGTTGCAACAGTGTTTCTTTCTGGGGTGACCAAGACGCAAGTTGCTAGTACAGCTATGGACATAAAGATTGTTGCATGTCTTTGGAGATTATTTCCAAAATTCCCAACTATTTCCCTCGCAGAGGGAAATTTCCCGCAGTTGAGGGAGGTTCCCTGACCTTGAAAAATATGAACATAATCCGACATTAAAGACCATTACAGAACAATTGTGATATACGTATATTGTAATTATTTTCACAAATAAATAAGGGATTACAAATCAAAGAGAAAATTTAAAAATAATATCAATAAATTAAACATTGAATGTCGTATTGATCCATAGTCTTACATTGAAATCTAGTAAAACACATATTGTTTATCGGTTAATAGGGTGGATCAGTGGCTATCGTGCTCGACTCATAATAAATTTTGATTTTGTCATGGTTTCGAATCCTGGTCGTTCATCATATTTTGTAATTGTAGATTAATATAGATAATCTTCACTTTTATCATTTTTTAAGTTTGATATCTAATTCAACTATGATACTTTTATATTTTACTGTTAATTTTACAGTTATTTCAAGAAGCTTTCTACCATTCTTATCAAGGAAACGTAATCTGAAAACTGATGGGTTTCTCCTTAGAAGAACCTAAGAATGTAATGTGTGTCCAAAATGTTCATGAATAAAGCAATTTAGTGATTGGTGATTTTATTTGAACACTAGTTTTAATTTCCCCTGTTCTCCTGACAAAATAATAATTAATGAAATCAGAAGCTTCAAGTTACTTCTTGAATTTAGGTCATATTAGGTTGGTTTACCTAGCAGTTGGGGCGTTCCATTTGGGTTACGAACACTTCTATTAAATACTGCTGGTAGCGATAATACAGAGTAATCCATATAAACCTTGAAATTTCTATTACTTATTTATTACTTCCTCTTGGAAGTGACAGTGAATTTGAGATTGCATTGTACTGTCGAATTGGCTCCAGCAGAATCCGTTTAGCTGAAATTTAAATACGATTATCGTCCATCCTATTAAAAAAGTAGAACAGTGAAGGCCTACTACATAGGCTTTATTTCTGTGGCCTATGCTTTACTATTTCTACTACTACATACTACTTCCACGGATAACGCTGCTTTCGGTCCCTTAGTAGCAAAGCTATAGCAAAAGGGACCTTCTATTCCCACTCATGGTGTCAGCCCGCCCACCCGTGGCTAGAAATTAAATCTCAGGAACTACAAGTTCTAGAAGATGCTTGAGATGTCGTTGGAAAAGTCTTAGACCAGCTGAGAGCCCTGGAACCGTTTGATTGGTGCAGTGGTTCAGTATTGCCAGCCAATTTTCTATAAAAATCAATTGTTCAAATTCTTTCCATCAGTTAGACCTACCTGTACCAAATTTGGCATTAACATTATTCGACGCAATGCAAACATACTGAGAGAGTACACGATGCCAAACATTCTCACTTACTAATGTTGTCAGCCTATTTAGTGTGGGGTTGGATGTCTGCCCAGGGATTAGGTTTCTTACACAGGATTGAAGGTCATTTAACAGGTGAACAGTATATACATATGCTTGATAATGTAATGCTGCCATTTGTCCGTGACCTTCAACCATGTGAAGTAATCACTTTGCAACATGACCGGGCATCAATCCACACATCAAAACCAGTACTATGCTGGCGTAGGGAACAACATGACGTTCACGTTTTAGATTGGCCTGCTCACGCAGCCGATCTGAATGCGATCGAACATGTGTGGTCTGAGGTCAAGCGAGTACTGAGGTAAAATTGGCCTCCTCCAACAACTCCAAATGCTCTCTGGGATTTAGTCCTCGAAGCGTGGGAAGAGGTAGCAGAAAGAGAAGGATTTTGTGAAGATCTTGTCTACAGTATGGAGCAAAGGCTTCGTGCTGTAATTGAAGAACGTGGTAACTGGTCGCGTTACTAAATTTACTTATAATCAGCCCTTTTCAGGGCTAAATCACTTATCCGTATCCCTGTTGTTTAATCTGATAAATAGATACAAAATAGACGAATAATAAAAGCTTAAAAAAAACATAATTTGGATGGGATCGATCCAGCGACCTACCGCGTTACTGTCGAGCTCGTTACCACTACTCTAATTATCCAATCACGTATAACGTTTGTTTTCTGCACCACTTTCGAAATGAGAGAAATTAAGATATCTGTTAAGCTTTCTTAAATTAACCATGAGTAATTCTTTATTTTTCATAAATAATGGATGACTAATAACTTTTATGTTTAGAGGTATCTATAGTTAAAATAATTTATTAACCGCTTGCTTATTGCAATATACTTAAATTTGAAATCACAAAATGTCACAAATCATGTAGTTTACTTATTTAATAATGGGTGGCAGCAAAATAGAGACATTGGTAATGTAGCTGAAATTAGCATGTAGTTTACTCATTGAAAGATGGCACTAGTTAATTTACATGCTCTTTAAGTAGTTCAATGAAATGTGTACGATTGACATTCATTGAAATCAGTATTCGATACGTTTGTAGAAACAAAGTTGCCGAAATTTTGCGATACAACACGTATACAATTTTAATCAATCCTTTTCAGAATTAAATAGATATCCCTGTATTTTCAATTTGATTTTTCTTTTATTTAGATTTGAAAAAAACTTCGATATCTATCTCAGCCTGTAGGCCTACCGAAAGGGTTTTTTTAAATTTATTTATGTCATTTTGACATGTTATGCTTAGGCCAGGATTAGGGTAGGTAGAAGATAAGGAAGTATTGCGCAGTGCTTTATTTAAAGTCCCATCACGGCATTCGCCATGTGAAACTAAGGAAACTTGTGGAGAACCTCAGTAAGGATGCTCGGGGTTGAGTTCAAACCCACATGCCCACCTATTGCCGATCCGAAATCCACAACATTATTGCCTCAACCACTGGACTGGCTTTTTAATCTGATAAAGATATACTAGATCAACAATTCAATAACCTTTTAATAGAAATACAGTGTGATTATAGTATCCTAAAGAAACCTTACCATGGATACTATAATCACACTGTCATGTAGCAACGGCCATATTTTAGCGGCACTTTCTGCTTAAACAATATTAAAACATTAAACTATATACTGTTTCCTTGAAGCGCGACTGAATAGTTAAATGCATATTCGAGCATAACGATGAAACATATATTCATGTAGAAAAGTATCTTCAAGGCTTTAACCATATTTTAATGTTAAAATATTTATATTTTTTTTGGTAAGGAGACTCAATCATTGCACAGACATATTCGAGCATTACGTAGGAACGATAAATTCGATTTTCACGTACTTCTTCAGGCTGGACTGGAAGTCTGAAATTTGGCATGACTATTCTTGGATAGAATGGATTTTTTTAAAATTAATTAATCAGTTGCGTACGTCAACCTCAAACCTCAGGTATCAAAAATACACCCTTCATTGAGCTAAAAAAAAGCTGAAATTCGCCATGAAGGTTGATTTTAAAAGCCATAGAACACAACATTCAACAAGTTTTCTCTAATGAAAGAAGATTTTGAAAAGAGAAAAAAATATTTTAAAATGTTTAACTAGAAAAACTTATCAATTTAAACCAACATGATAAATTGACTTATTGCATTATTTCTGTCACGCACATCTAATTGACGCCATCATTAAGAGATGAAGTTTGCCTAGATTGTGCTATTTTGTATATACTTTCTTATGTAAGCGTCTCAGCCTTAGAAAGCAATCACGTAGTTCGGCAGAACACTAAGAGATGGCAGCACAACGCTAACATATGTTGAAGGGAAATCAATGCGATTTTGATAATAAAAATATTAAACATATTTCTGTAAAGTGCATAAAATTTTGAAATTACATATAATGAAAATTATATGGCTTTTCCGACCTACGCCAATGAATTAGTAAAATGTCTAAATATTTAAAAGAATAACAAGGTAGATTTTTAAGCAGAAAGAAAGAAAATGTAAAGTTCTTTAAAAATATGGAAATGTATGTGCAGTTGTCGAGCATCAAATCAGGGCCACCCGACTAGGAAATGTGGCGTGCGTTTTGCGACCTTGCATTTTCGGCGAAAATACAAGTGAGCGTGCGTTTTGCGACCCGGAATACTGATGCAAATGGAAATGCCAATGTTGAACCTAGTATCGCTAATAACTAGATTGATATTTTGTTATTTTTAAATATATGGAAGAAACTTGTTGCATATTTCTGGTTAGGTCAAATTAGGTTAGGTTAATAGTTTCATTTTAGGAGCTAGCCACTAGAATTTAAGATACATTTTGGCTAAAGGCAAAGGTATCCTCTGTCCGATGCGTACGCGTGGTTAAAGGCACATGGGGCATGTGAAGGTAGGGCTCCGAATATTCTCGATCAACGGCTTGAAGTAAGGCGGGGTGCTTAGTCTAATTGATTTGATTTGTTGAATAATCACTCACTAGACTAAGTCCCATTAGCAAGTGACAGTGACAATCGGTATTGTGAACCAATGGTAGTTTGCCATTGACTTCCATAGGAAAAAGATGACGTACGAAAGACGGCGAAAGGAAAGATGACGCAAAGTTTCACCGAACAATTTATGCCTCTACCCGGAATCGAACCCTTGCCCCTTGATTACAAGGCAGTGAGCATTACTATTCACTCACAAGGGACATTACCACCCAAGGCGCCCAGAAATAACAAAAACATTTTGACAGTCACTTTCAGAGGTGGATACGTGCGAGAAAAGCCTTTAGCGTCCTGGCCGAGATTTAAACGCAGCCCCCCCCCCCGTATAGATTACGGCGAGTGAGCGAAAAAATATCTACATTGGCAACTGAGCTTTCCCGAGGGGCTCCAAATAACGGAAAATTAGATTTTCGGCCAACAGTAGCAGAGTGAGTTCACGATTGTTATCGTGTACGGGCATCAATCAAGTTGACTTGCTCCCGGCCTCAGATTAACTTACGCCGCCACTGATCTATGGAGCTCTGCAATAGTTGGGAACTGATAGTAGGTTTACAGTTTATTTGGAGTTCGAGCGTTGGCATTATATCTTTTTAAACTACGTATTTGTTGCTGAAAGAAAATTAAAAATATGTTTCCAGATTCAGCAAAATAGATAAATAACAGCTCTTTGTCTGGAACTGGTAAAATATTTCGCGAACCTGCCATTGAAAATCGCTTGCTTAAGACAGGCACATATCTAGAAGATGGTTTCACGCCTTCACAATAAGGACACGAGGTCTGTATGTGTTTGAAATTTACGTAAAATGCATATAATTTTGCCAAAAGTTATACTAATATTGCTAAAAATATCAGAATTAAGGGGACCACCCTCCACCCCTAAGTAATCCCTGGCTTAAGTCGTTCGAAAATGCATCTACATGGACACATTTCTCAACATGTGAAATGTTGGTGAACTGTTGCCCTAAACTAATAGGCTAGATTGCCATCACCCTGCATTCTAGGAATGTATATGAAATGACAGTTTTATTTTATTACGTTTCAAGAAGACTCTCTCTTTTAACCCAAGGTTTTGAAAAACTGGTTTTCGCAAATCTGAAAAGATAAAATATGTACTGTTTTTTTTATTATAAGTTATTTAAAATTAAAACAATTTGTTAATATATGCCCTGATTACACACTTCAATTTGAAATACCGGTAGAAATAACTAGACAAATCATGTAGTTCATGTAGTTCATTCAATTACTAATAGAGGGCAGTGATTGTCATTAGTAAATTAGATGTTTTCTAACTTCTTGAAAAAGTATCTCATTTGACATTTAAATGTAACATTTTGGGTTTACGGAACGGAAATTGAGTTACATTATTTAAAGAAACAAATGTGGAAATTTATTCTTAAAACAATTGATCTTCATCGACGGCGTAAATAATTACGTCTTCATTAAATTAATCAAGTTTTTAATTTGTTAGCAAAGCTTAGAATTAAAAATTCCCCTTGGGTTACAAAATAATCCCCTTGCGGGGGAAAATAAGGGAACTTTACAACTTGCTGGGATTTTTTAACAATTTTTTCTACGCAAAATTTAATTTTATTGTATATTACGCTTGTTTGGCTATATATCAGGACAATATTTTTGACACAAATACGTTACGCAATTCTGCTTATCATTGCAAGTCAGTGAATTTATACGACGCTTCAATATATTTATTTTTGAGAGAAGAAATATCAGCTATAGACATGCGACAATCTTTATGTCCATAGCTGTACCAGAGCACGAAAAATACGAGGCCGAAATTCCCAGTTAATTATATTTCCAAGACCGGGTCGTTTGCGTCAAGTTTCTCTCTGATCGGGTCAACGGGTCATCAAAAGTGATCCGGGTTCAGCTCTGATAGTGTGGGGTCTCATTGTACCGAGAGTTGTAATAAAACAATTTTGCAAACTTAGATCGTCTATCCTAAACTAAAGTGGTTAGCAGAAGTTGTCGAAAATATTGCACAATTAGTAGTCTAGTATTGAAAATCCCAGAGTTATTTTACTTGGAGGTATTTGTCTCGGTATCCGTCACCTAGCAAGTTAAGATATCTGGCATCCAAATTATCTGATAAATTGTAATGAAATTAACTCATTTTTCATTAAAATAACCCTTCTTGAATATGGGTTATTTGCCATCCAATAATTTTCCCGAATAATTAATATCTAAATAATCCAAGCGTCTGAATTATCTGCTCCATGTTAATACGTTTCGTTCGAGTGTTAAAATCCAGGTTGGTAAGAGGTCCGTAATCAGAATTCACAAAGAACTATCAAGAGAGAAGCTGCATTACTATCATCCAGATAACTCCGAAATCGCTTATCCTAATTATCTGCTAGTTTATGTTTGGCACACACCGTAATTTATTTAAGTGTATTATGCTTAATTTTCCACATCCAAATTTATTTGAATTCTTTTTATTCATAGGATAATGTTGCATCATACTAGGGGAATTTTCATAAAACCTAATGAACTATGTTTTATTACAGGAAGAACTACAGATGAACACAGTGCCTTAAATATCGAATTTTGAGTGTTAGGAATAAATAATTTCAATTTATTTCAGTGTATATTGTTGTATGACCATATATTTTAATTTATTAATTTCATTATTTTCTTAAAGTTTTGTCCTACAGTGTATCTAGTTTGTAAGACATTTTGGTTTATATTGAATTGTTTCTAAGATTTGTCTCGACGTCTATAATGTAATGAATCATGATCAAACGCTAAAATTATCCCAAGCTCCAAGGTAACAATTATTATGTAAGAACAGAGCAACATGACAGTGAGAGCATTTCTATTCCCATGTATAAATCCCTACGAAAAGAACACTTTCCATGAAATCACAATTTAACCTTACCATCTCTTTCTCTAGAACCACGTAACATCCTGGAAACCTTAGTGATGTGAACATTAACAAAATAATTTTTCCAAGAAATGATTTAAGAACTGTAAACAGCTTCACCTTGAACAGTGTACTCTTCCCACATGAAATCGATCAGTACTTCCTTCGATTCGAAAATAAACTATTATAAATATTACTGAAATCTTCCTTCTTCGAGCACTCGCAGACAGACACTTATAGACGTTAGAGCTTCAGCCAAGATTCTACAAACAGCTATCCACAAATTACTCTTCGTTTTGGACTTAGAAGAATTATAGAATTTTACATCTTTGGTTTAAACATGATTAAACCACTTATATAGTGAAAGTGACAGTTTGAACTTAGAACACAAAGTGCATCATTCGACATACCAACAGCTCAAAACATCTTAAATTCGAAAGGTATGCTCTCTCTAAATTATCTAAAATGGTAGGATATATGTATTTAATTCGGTATAATTTGGTATTTGGAGCTCAACTTAAACTCATTTGTATTCTTGATATTTTATATTTAATATGTTCAGATTTGCATAAAGATTCAGAACTTTGACGCCGACGAGGTGTACTGACATCTCTTCTTTAAAGTTCCATGTTTAGATTATATAAATCTGTATTCTTTAATTTAGCTAGCTATGACCATCAATAAATGTTATTGTTAAATGTTTACGTATGTTTGCTTATCCTTAACTAAGTCCGTTAAGGATCGCCTAACTTCTAGGTACCATGCCGACAACTCGGAGACTTCCCGTGATGTTCAGCGCCATTGCTATCGTTTAGACCTTTCGCATACGCCCTCCGCTTGGTCTATAAATGTTTTCCCGACCGTCTTATATAGACCGACTATCTGGTCTCTTATCAATATATTATTTTGTTTTAGTTTTACGTACCTGTGTTTCTAACAAGAAGGATTACCGAAGTGTCACACTCGGATTTGTTTGTAACTCCTTCAGTGCGTAAGGGAAGGAAATTTAAGTGATACGTGTTTTTTAATATATATTGACGGAAATAAGGTTAATGGGGAAAACACTCTCTTAACGGTGGAAAACGGCAACTTTCACAAATTTTAGCCAAGCCATATCTACAAATTTGCACGTTGAATTTACATGCAACCTAGATAAAGAAAGTAAGTTTAGAAGATACATATATTTAATTGGTGACCGTGAGGGTTAAGGGGGAAATGACAAACACACCCTTAAAGTTGAAATATTGTTGAACAGTTTTGAAATGGCTTATCTAGAAATGCACACTTTAGATTTACTTGAAATTCATATATTGGATAAAGGGAGGGAAAAAGAGACACATTCTTTTAATAACGACGGACGCGAGGGTTAAAGGAAAAATCCCCATCTGATTTTGAATTTCGGTCACTCTCACAGGCACAGTATAAACACAAAAATTAATACCACTACCAGTTATGACTGTATATATCATGTGGAATGCTCATAGTATTCTTACTGTATAAGGTTACCAACTGGAAATTGTCAAATGCAGGACAGATTTCAGAGAAAAGTCGGACTTTTTGAATAAATGCCGGACACAATGAATTTGCAAGAATGAGCATTATTTCTAGGCATAATCACGTTCGTTATATACCCGTTTTATCTACTGGTGAAAGTTTTGGGGAGGTTAAAGGCAAAAAAAATACTTGCGGATCTGCTAGTTCTGTATATTTGTACTACTTTTTGCAATTTCGAGAACGGAGACATAAACAGTCGAGTGCGATATATCGACTGTACCACCAACCATGCACCGTAGTAGTTAATAAGTGTGGTAAATTACCGCTCGTGATCAAAAGATTTATTGTTAATAACACAAACAATGGAGATTTAGGTGTAGACATGTCTTGCTAATTTCATTTTTAAAATGCCAGCCTGACATTTCTAAAAATGTTAAAAAGCCGGACATGTCTGGGAAAATCCGGATGGTTGGTAACCCTATTACTATACCGTAGAGGAAAGCAGCTTGTAGTGTTAGGTTGACCCGGAAAAAGGATCATTAAGCACATGATGTTCTTAATATTTATTTAAGGCTTTAGAACAGATGTTGAGATTTGGAAATGAGGCTTAGCTAACAATAATCCAAACAAGGGATCCAAATTCATACTGAATATACAATTCATAGGGAATCACACGTCACGAATGCTGCCACTCCCAGATGATCTGTTACCGAATGTACTCAATGGGTAGAATATTACAATAAGAGGATAGAATATTATAAATGCGTCACTCATAGTATGATATTTTTATCCTTTATCATGAAGAACGGTATTTTTTGGGGGGTGACGCTGACAGTCTGTTAGCAGCAATCTATGTATACAGCTAATTTCAGAGCTAGCGAACTGAAAACCCCATTTTCATGACTGAACTTGCATTTGAAAGCTCTTTGCTATACTAAGTCACAGAAAAAGAAATGGATCGGTATGAACCCTCTGGGAAATTCTAGGGTGGTTCGAAGAAAAATTAAAAATTTCAGATTTCTCATGATAGCTCTGACACTATCCCATGTAGTTTGCCGAAGCTCCGGGATCATACTCTACGTTTTAATACCTTTCAAACGGTGTACTACGCGTCAAACTTGGTGAAGAGGTTCAAAAGTTATGACTTTTTTTTAGCCCAATCACAGAATTTTCAAAAATGATAGAAAAGTGTGTCTGTCATT
>JAGDQP010030879.1:0-22292 GCA_022664845.1 Lepisma saccharinum | reverse complement strand
TATTTCTGGAGCTCTGCAACTAGGATTTCACAGGTGTACTATACTCGTCACTAGCTTCAATTTAAGGTATGACTTGATGAGCAACTCGAGTCCTCACTTCGGGTACTTTACTTGTGAGACAGTTTGGTGGTGCTATAGGTAATGCAGCCATTGCTTAAATTGAGGTTCTCTACAGTAGCTCCCAAACTGCTGAAATTAAGAAAACGTTTTCTTTTTAAAATATTTAGAACTAAACAGTGTTTGGAAACAAGGAAAAACTGATCCCATTTTCTATTTAAATAAATTCAAGTTGACGCCCCCTTACGTGTAAATCATACGCGAAATTGTTTCACATTGAACAGCTGAATTTTACATGTGACCAATTGCTAAAAAAAAAAAAGTTTAATAACTGAAATCTAGTTTTCGAGAAAAACGCGTTTAAAGCTTAATAACACTGTTTCGTTGTTTTTCTCTGTGTTGTGACGTTGTAAGAATATTAATCGTTGTCTGTGCAGGAGCTTTCAAAAGCAGTAGGACGAGTGTGTATGTTTGTGTTGTAAAGAGATACGACTAGAGAAACGCTACGCTGTTTGTAACTGAAGCGACTGGATGCCCTTTTCCCAGTGAGCAAGTCCGTGAAACAAAAGAAGAATCAGAACCTGTCTGTAACCCCCACCCCCACCCTCGCAAATGAAGGTTGATTTATTTTGTATAGTAAAAATTGTCCATTCCTACAATTATATTCACTGTTAATTTAGGGACTTAGAAGTAAAAGGATATAAGTGACGTTAAAAATAATCAAGTTCACCTTTTCAGAAATAACACGAGATACCTTTTCAGATTAGTCCTGAGTTCGATATCAGTGGTCCACCATCCTAATTTAGGCCCTGGCTATTTTCTCTCGCATCATTTCCCCTAATCTATAATAACGTAAGTGCAAAATACCTAAAGCCACCAATGAATTCAACACAATTTATATATATATAAATCACAGCCATATTCAATCCACTAGTGGATATATACAAACAGAAGCCCTGACTGACTGACATATCAACGCGTAAGCCAAACCGTGTAAGCTAGAATCTTGAAATGTATACCGTATATGGGTTTTATGACGTAAGGTACCACTAAGGAAAGGTTGTTTGAAATTCGGCTTGGAAAGGGGTGAAAGAGGGTTGCAATTATTTTAATACACAATGCACATATCTCGGAATCTCGTAAAGCCTACCAAAAAAAAAGGAAATTTGGTATTTACGCTTTCTTTTTAAAATAATTAAGCACGTGTTTCACTGTTTTTTCATATTAGCTCTATAGAAGGGGAAAGAAGTAGGGAGATTTTATTAATACAATATAAAAAATGGATGTGTGTATGTATGCATATTTCAGCATATCTCTGGAACGCCTGGATCAATTTCAACCAATCTTACTACACATACAACTTACGATCTGGAAACAAATACAATGGTGATAAGATCCTTAGCACGTAAACATAATCGAAGACGCCCGATATTAGTGTCGAATTCATAGTTCTCGGGACCGCTGAGGTGAATAACTACACTTCCGATGGTAAATTTTATATCTCGATTTCGTTAAAATTATATTTTCAAGTACAAGGTTGGAGCGTACTGAAACCATTAAGGTCTTAAGAACAAAGTCATAATTACGCACACTTATGCAATTATTATATGAGTTGAATTTTGTGTTTCATTGTTCAACGCCAAGTAGGTTACGAATTATTACGCTATGTGTGAAATTACTGCAACACGAAGTGTATTCTTTTGTTTCCCATGAGATGGGGGCACTACGCGTTTAAACTTTATGAACACGTTATTTCTTTCTCCTTAACCTTCTTTGGTTCGTTTTTAGCCTTCAATTATACATGTAACACAGTAAACCGCTCGACTTTACTGTTTTAGAGTAGATGTATAAAAAATGTACATTTTTTTACGTTTTAAAATCCATAAAACGTAAAAAAATGGGTTCAGTTTTATAAAAATGGGTTCAGTTTTATAACTTCTTGTGCACTTGCCATCACATACATGTATACCAAATGATGACAAGCGTGGCATGTGTTACTGAATGGCAAAAAGACACAATTTATTTTGTTTTATCCAACGGGTAGAGGAACCAGAAACAATGGAACAAAAACTATCAACGTAAATAACACAAAAGTCTTGATAACAAGGACTGCTAATTACTTAGGAGTTACTTTGGATCACAGACTCACCTTCCGCCCACATATTGCAGACAGACGAAAAAAAAAAGGCCTACAGGCCTTTGCATCACTTAAATCAATAGTACTCTCCACACTCCCACAAAAAGTTAAAACATGACTATACTTATCTATATTGCGACCTATGGTTACTTACGGGCATGAACTATACAATACTAATATTACACTGAACCCATCCTTAAATTTGAACGCTACTGGCTCAGAGTGTCTCAAAGGAAGTGGCAAAATGACAAAAACGAACTCTACCAAGATGTTAACATAACACTCATTGATAGATATCTAAATCACAGAAAACCAAAATACGTACAATCAGCAAAAAATTAAAAAAAAATCACAAACTGCATTTACCAGCTCAATTAAATCTTCAAATTATCAGACACAGCATCGCATACCAAGAACTATTAAACCTATAATACATAATAAACACAGGGATTATAACAAATAGCATCTCATTAATATTTCTTCATGACTTTGCGAAGCTAGTTGAAACAAAACCAACACTGGGGAAAAATGCATAGAATAAATATAAAAATAATCACTCAAATAAAATTTCAGTCTTCAAATTGCTTTTATCTCCAAAACATCTGCTTTATTTCCAAATCATAATAAAATTCTCAACAAACAACATTTTCACACACACAATCTCCGTTTGTTTGCCTGGCGCGGGCGGTTGGGCCTTGCAACTTAATTTATAACATACCCAAACAATTAGATATTCTATTTATCAAAGGACGAATGTAGTAGCCATGAATGGCTAGAAGACCATTTTGGCTACCCTGCGGGCAGTATACTAGTTGGTATACATCGTTATTTGAAAACTGAACACCACCTCACCTACGCTAAAGTTTACACACAGATAAATTTAACAAGACTCATCTTGTATAGCTACTACAAAAGAAAGAAAATAGAATTTTAAGTATGTCACTACAGATCGCTTAGTTAAAGACAAAGATCATTTTTTGTAGGAATAGTTTACTTTCATTTACGAACGGAACAGTATGGTTCCGGGTAAGTGCCGATGCTCTGTAAATACAATAGATGGCATGTAATAACAAGCTACCAAAATATGTCCTGTTTCTCTAATGGTATAATCTGCTACCAGAGCACGACATACCAAATATGTAAAGTTTGTTTCCTAGCTATTGTTGTCAATTTATTGTTTTGTGAAACCATTTATTTTGGCTAGGAGGAATCATATGAAAGCATACTGGAATAAAAAGGAACGCATTTTTGTATTTGAGCATGAGCTAGACTAACGCAGTGAAAAATCTTACAAGTGATTTTCAATAAAATCTTGGGCGCCTATAAATTAATTAATTAAACGAATAATTTATTTCAATTTCAAAGCAGTTGTAAATAGGATATTTTTATGCGAGTTTGAACGCATGCTGGAAATATTCAGGGTGTAGAAAATAAAGATAGTATTAGCATAGCATTCCCCAGAGCATTAGATCAATTCTTTGCTAACAATTCGACTTTCATATTGACAGTGGCGGATTTACAATTCTACCGCCTGTAGGTACCCGAGAATTTCCCGCCCTCGCTTTCTTAATTATGTACTCTGGACTCAAAAATTACTTGAAATGTGTTTACGAGAATTTGATCGTGTAACTGTTTTCTATTGGAACGATTAAAAATAAATGTTAAGGTTCATAAGTTCAGACTTGTGAACCTAGAGAAGTGTCGGGTTTTCCAACCTGTAAGGGGGGAAAATACGGGACATTGCGTGATAAATGAAAAACCTACCAAAGATTTACAACACAGACGTTAATTATCACGAAGGTACTATAAAAAATACACACAGCGTACGGTAACAAGTAATTTCAGTTTTCAGAGTAGGTTCTACTTAAAAAATTAAACTAAATTAACCGTTTTTAAAGTTATTGAAACAGCTTAAGATCTGATCAATTTAACAATTCTTCTCCATACCATACATCTCCTGCTATGCTTTTTGAATGCTGCCACTCTAGAAAATCTTTATATATACTTCACTAGCGTGAGCTTTAAATTTTTCACTTTTTCTCAAAATGCGTGAGTTTGCAGATTCTTTGCATGGGAGCGTGACTTGATGCTTGAGTGCGTGTAACTCACGCATTTTGTATGAGAGTTGACATGTCTGTAAGTTGGTATAAACATTGGGGAGACGTCATCATTGTACAGCTCTACTAGTAACTGCGACCTTAACAAGCACTCGCTTTCATTATTCAATGTATCGATTATTCAAAGGCGCGATCTATTCGGATTACTTTAAACTGCGGATATTATCAATATCGAAATATCAGAATAAGCAATTGTACAACTATTATTTGGTTACAGTACAAGTGACACGATCAAGAAATTCGAGTGGAAGTACATTTTGAACGCAGAGTACCCACCAACTTTCATCCTCAAAAGTCGAATCGAATTTACGTTTACTGATTCTTTGTTTCTCTTTGAAACAATGCAAGTAGAGAATTGCAAACTACAGGTAGTGTATCAACTTTTTAAAAATAATTTAACATCTTTCATCTTGTCTTCTGCTGAGCAAATTCGTAAGGGATTTTGAACATGCCCATTTTCTCCAAAACATTGCTCCTCTGGAGATAATGGCTAGTGAGTTGGGATGATTCTCAGTCATGTTTTGATCGAAGATAATTTTTTTCTCTTCTGAGCTATGATAAGTCACGTTTGGCTGAACAGTTGGACGCAGGAGTACAGTCACGCTATAAGGTATTTTGAAAACATAGCATTTACTTGCCGGCCGGGTAGCCGTAAGGTCTACGGCGGTAGGCCACTGACTCGAAGGTTCCGGGTTCGAGTCCCGGCATGGGTGTAGATTTTTAATGGCTAAGGGGCGAATCGTGACGGGCTGGCCTGTATAAAAGTAAAATTTACCAAAGTTTTATAGCATTCACTTCTTTTTTATTCAACTTACTTTTATGGGCCGTGACATGTCAGGGATTCTAACGTATGTGACGGATTCAAGTCGAAGGTGAATATCTAGCCCATAAATTTAAGTTATATAAAATATAAATATGAAATATATAAAATTATACATGCTATGTTCCCGGAATACCTGATTCCGTGACTGTACACAAGAACATCCGGGATAGCGTATTACATGGGGAATTAAAGCTATCGCTGTTACGTCACTGTAAACTTAGGTGTGTCAAAGAGTTTAGACCATTTATAGTCAATGTTCTAACCATTCACAATAAAATTATTCGCGATCTACCTTAAAATTATCTGGGTGTACTTTAGGCAACGTAGAATAGTGTATTTTTGATTAGAGTGTTAAATTTGGGAGATAGATTTATCTCGTCTCTAATTCAAGATTTAATTGGTGATTGTAATTTTAGATTGTTCTAGAATATGAAGATTGTGCTAAATAAATAGTGTATTTTGAAATCAAAATGAGTTAGTAGAAGGAGAAACTACAATCTGAGTGAGGACATGATGTAAAATGATAGATTAGTTAGTCCTACATAGTAGGGAAACTTAATGATACGATTTTTAAGAGGAGAGAGTGTGCAAACTCGAAGTGCATACTGGCGCTTTTTTTGGACACAGCCATAGAAACATCATAAATATTATTAGAAAATATTTTTTTACAGAAATGAAAAACAAAGTAATATATTTCTTCTACTCTTATTTTCTACATGTAATTAGTATACGTATATGGACCAAGAGTAAGAAAAAGGAGGAAACTGACAACATGTTAGTGAATGAAGAACAAGTACCACGCTAATGAGAAATCTACGCTCAGGTTTTTTCCTAGAAGCACTTGTTAAAAGTGTTTGAAATGTTCCAAACATTTCTCTTTACTTTCTCGTCTGCCAGAATTCGTGTTTGAGGGAACTCATAGCTTTATATTCTTCTGTGATTAATGGTCTTTCTTCTATGATTTCCTCTCTCTCTCTCTCTCTGTGTGTGTGTGTGTGTGTATGAGAAACAGAGATCTCGTGTCCCTCATCGTTTTTACATCTTCCATCGTTGTTTGAGGGAGAAAGTAGTAGAAACACAGACAGACGGAGAGAGAGAGAGAGAGAGAGAGAGAGTGAATGATGTTTTCTTCCTGAATCCAGTAAAATTAATGAGCACTGACGGTCTACAGATTCAGTTGTCATGTGTCAGTGTTGGACAGTACCAACCACAAATTCTACAATGACGGAGCGAAATATATGCATGGAAATTCATTGATTTTCCTCCAACTCATCTCAATCTCTCTCTCTCTCTCTCTCTCGCTCTCTCACAGCCCTTTCTCTCATCCAAACTACTTTGGTGTAATTTTTGGGGTTAAAAGTGCCATGTTCTCTCCCATGAAATTTTCCGCGTTACGTTTTCATGGTTGACCGTGTACAATAAAGTATTCCAAAATCTGTCCACTGTTCCCATCCAGAGTGATATATTAAAGTCAGATGCTTACACAGAACGTAAACATAGATTAATTAACTAGCGGTCAAGAGTGGACAGTAAAACAAATGATATATATATGGGAGAATAATTAGATCTAATACAGAAATAAGATTGTACCTTATGTCGTCACGGGATTTCAGGCGTAACTTGTTAGTGCTAGTTGCGTTTAAACTTGTGGACCGTCATCTGAAGTCAAGGAATGCTGAGTTAATTTATTCCACACCCCAACTATGTTACTCTGTCCTCGTGATCAAATGATAACTCGCAGACGTAGAATTGGCATTGAGAAGACACGCGCATTCGAGCCCTATCTCAACTGTGTTTTGTCTGGGTTGTTCTCATTTTAATTAAGTCACATACCACGATGATATGTGGAATGAAGCGTTAGCCTCCCTAATTTCATCATTCCTTTTCCCTCTAGAGTGTTTACGAAAGGACGTCATGCCTAAGACTTGTAGAGGGATTACGCCATAGATATCTGTCCATGAAAGGACACTATATGAAACAATAGTCCAGTTACGCAAATCTATAAAGGTGTTTACAAAGAATGAAGCAGGAATGACCCATCTCATCTAATAAAGCATCTGAATTAATGTATATTTTTAGCGGTTGAGGGCACGAAGAACAGGCACTGTGCTACAGTTTTTCTTATTTAATATTAATACGCAGCGTCTTAGCGGTTGAGAGCAAGAAGAACAGACATTGTGATACAGTATTTTATTTAATATTTATATTTATTTTTAGCGGTTGAGGGTAAGAAGAACAGATACTGTGATACAGTGTTTGATTTAATCATGAAGAACGGTAGTTCCTCGAGTGACGCTGACAAATGAGTCTGTTAGCTGCAATTATCCCATGTATGTAGCTAATTTCGGATCTAGCGAACTATAAGTCCGATTTTGAAGCTTGAACTTGCATTTGAAAGCTCTTAGCCATACTAAGACACAGAAAAATATAATGGGTCGATAGGATCTCCCTGGGACCCGTTAGGGAGGTGCGAAAAAACAATTCACAATTTCACATTTGTGATTATTGCACTAACCCCAGACCATACAGGCGGACGAAATTTGCGGAATCTTAATTTATGCTTCAATACCTTTCAAACGGCGTATAACACGTTAAAATCGGTGAAGGGGTACAAAGGTTACGACTTTTTAAAGCCGAGTCACAGAATTTTCACAAATGATATAAAAGTTTTTTTGTGTCTGTCTTTTTGTTTTAGCCCCAAATGAGCGATACCGGGGAGTCTTGGGGGTTATTTGCGGGCATTGTTGGGGTAAATAGAATCTTATTTTTTGATAAGACTTACAATTTTCGAGATACGGAGCCTACCATGGTCAAAGATAGATCTTTTCTATGAAGACTATGCACTTCCTTTTTAACAGCCTTACAAAAAAAAAAACGATACCACTATAAAAACCCTTTCGGGGTAAAGAGAAGAGTGACACAAGAATTCTACTCACAATAGAAGTGATATCCATTTTGCGAGTGATTTTCTTTTTGTCACTATGGTGGAAATGTTTCCTGTGTAATAAAATTTAGAGATTTAGTATCCTCCGTTGCGCCATAGTGACACAAATAAAATCACACGCAAAATGGATATCACTCTTCCTTTTCCCAAAGGATTTTTATACTGATATTTATACGCAGTGTTTTAGCGGTTGAGAGCAAGAAGAAGAACAAACATTATGATACAGTATCTTATTTAATATTTATATCATTTTTAGCGGTTGAGGGTAAGAACAGAAATCGCTTACACTATCGCTCACACTAAGCAGTGTTACAAACTTTGAGAGATATAAGTGGGGACAGATTGCTTAATAATTTTATGTTTGCTTGACATATATACGTATATATATATATATATGGCTTCTAACATTACAGTGACAGGTTATCGATAACCCGAATGCTCTATATAATGACAGAAAAGTTTTATTATTTCAATGAATTTAAATTTATTTAGGTGTAAATGATGTTGCAGTCTGCACATACAAAGTCTCTGAAATTATTCCGTCTTTCATGTCTGTTCTTGGGGCCACGGTGGCTCAGTTGCTAGAGCGCTCACCTCTGGTGCTAGGGGTCGTTGGATCGATCCCTGCTCATGCCATGTGGGCTTTGTGGTGGACAAACACCGTGTTCGTGGGTTTTCTCGGGGTACTCCCGTTTCCTCCCACTTTCTTCATTCCACTAATTCATCCCATCATCATCCATACCGCCGGAGCTATAGTTGCCTAAAGGCCTTAAAAATAAATTCAAATGTCTGTTCATCTTCTCTTAAGCGCTAAACAAATTGCATATAAGTATTAAATCGAACTCTGTATCGGTATCTGTTCTTCTTGCCCTCAACCGCTAAAAGAAATTATATATTTGAACGATAAGAGGGAAAAACGATGAAACTCCATTTTTGGGCAGTTACGAACTAGTTATCTCATCTGTTAGTTCACAAGATGTACTAATATACCTACAACAATTATTGTTCACATTAAAATAATGTTTAAATAATTCAATGGGACTTGAAACTTTATTTTTAGTTCCTTTGTCAAATGAGTCCAGATCGAGTTTCATCGTTTTCATCCCCAACGATTTATATTAAATCAAACATTGTATCTGCTCTTCTTGTCTTTAACTGGTAAGAAATTGCATATAAATATTAAATCAAACACTGTATCAGATGAGATGTGTAATTTCAAGTGGATGTAATAATAGCATTTTAAGTTTTAATTTTTCAGACAGTAAATTTATAAAAAATGTCTCGTACAAGCGTTGAGTGTTTTACTTTCACTCAGCCTCTTGTGGTTTACTGCCCAGAATCCTAGACTTCGGATCGATACTGAGATAACACACATGTTCAATTGGGGCGTATGCGCGAACAAAAGTCTATGTGCTATATTTTAACTTGGCACATTGACTTTTGTTCGCGAATACACCTCAATCCTTTCATCATGACTTGAATAAGGATTATAGATATGTCTCGAAGAATCGCAGTATCATATGTATAAATGTTGAGGACCTCACTCCTACATCTAATGTGCTCAACTAGAGGACATCATTCCTCATATTTGGGATGAGTTTCGACTATGTATCGTCAATATATTTTAATCACAATTAAATTTAGAAATCAAATGCGTTCAAAGTACGTTTCAAGTTAGCCAACGGCATTGCTAAGAAGGTGCTTTTCATCTTAGATAACGGACGTATTCGACCAGTACCTCTCTTGGTTGCTCTATTACGTTATTTCCTGCACTTGGTTCTCGATTGATAGAATTGTTGCTGGTGAACTTCAGAAAACCAGGGGCTATAGTTTTTGGTAAAGTGTGATCTAAACTGCTCCGTCCAAATGGGGTTGATCCCGTGACCACGCGTACAGAAAGCAAGCGCACTTATCTTTCAGCCATTCTGCATACGCACTTCGTTGTTCTTTGAATTCATGAGATAGACTGTGATCTCACTTTAAAAGTAACCTTTTGAACTTCAACAATCTGAGCGAATCTCACCAATCTATTGACATTTGTGTTTTTTTTTTCTTTTGCGCCAGACCAAGCTATGTCCGTAAACTAGCTTAGTTATACCACAGACGTGCCGTGTGGTTTTACAGTTATCCTTTACCTAGGCGCCTGAATAATCATTCTGGTGTGTTTCCACTAGGAATCCCTGGGCGATTACTCATGACCACAACATGGATACGGTGTCGGACATCCTGGGAACTTATTTCTTATTAATGCAGGTAAATAGAGTTGTCAGCGCACATAAACATACATACATTCTCCTTGTAGAGAATTCTCATACATTTTAGCGGAAATTTATAGGTTTTCTGCATTAAAGCCTTAATGCACCATTTAAACGTAGTAATGAAAATGTTTGAGATGAACATCTGCTAGGTTTCTTGTTTCGTATAATTTGCTTTGGAAAAGTGATGTATTTTTTATCTTTTGAAATTCAGATTGTTAAAATTTGTTATGTTTTATAACATCAGTGGCGAAACATGCGAGATGCTGAGAAGATAAACTTCCCTGAAATAATTATTACATTAGTGTATCATGCAGATACATCATTGCATCAGAATTTGTAGAAGGAAAACATTTTCTCGAGTTTTACTCTCTTTCTTGATTTCTTAGATCTTTCGTGCAATTTGGCCGTCTGTCCGTCCGTCTGATATTCAGTTGATAAATTTCAACTATCAGTAACAACTAAGTCGGTAATACGAATGCTACGAAGGTGATTCAGGTGTCGCTGGAAAGGTATTGAAGTGACGAGCTCAACGCTGCATAGATCATATTTGTCTGTCCGTTCGCCGACAAATTTTAATCCAGTGATAGGAGGAGGGTGTGGTTGAGGTGTCGCTCGAAAGGTCTCGGTGAAACTTTTCCAATGGCATCTACATCATCGAAAGTGGACACTGGACGCTCGCTGCTGCAGCCTGGCGATAGGACGTAACTTCGTCAGTCTGTTCGTAACTTTCTACTCGGGAACTACCAAGACTAGAAATGTGGTTGCTATGCTTTCAGGCCAATCATGAATCTTTAATGTTTATGTGTAAAAAAAAAAAGCTCAGCGTTCACTTGTTTAATATCGTAACCTTCTATTGTAGTGATTCTATGATGGTGTTATGGCACACTTAGTCTTCTGGAATACCTCATGGGAAATAGGAACAAATAAACTAAGCTCAAATTGGAATTCAGCGACCTCTACTTAGACACTCCTTTGCAATGAGATTACGCTACAACCTTTCAGCTATGGTATATGTGCACTATGTGCAATCGATCTATAACAAAGACTACCGTTTCAACAACGGGAAATAGCGAAAAATTTATTTCAGTTCGATAACTTCGATTTCCTAGTCCCTCATTTTTCTTCACCTTCACCTGCGATGCCCATATTAATGTTGCAAATTGGCACAAAAACTTTTGTTCGCTGTAATTTCGATCTTCACTTGATTTAAAAAGAAATGTTATGAAGAGTTTAATATATCGTAGGCTAAATACACATGAAATACGCATACATCAGATCTTAATCAAACTTGACCTCAGTAGTAACCATGTGCCGTACTATGCTGTAGGCTTTTACCGTTCACGAGTTATGAGGGTCCAAAATTGAGATTTGGACTTTAACATTTTGTGTCCTAAATATTCAATAAAAAAATTTAAATCATTAGAATAGCGACTTTTCTGTTGTTAAAGAACCACCTAGTTCTATTATATGCACGTTGTTTCAGAACGTTGTCATCCCGTTCGCCATAATTTTATAGTATAGGCTTACTTGCTTTATTACTAAGTCGAGATGGATGGACAATATATTGCTATTTTCGATATAATAACTTCAGTACATTGTTAAAAGTACACAGAAGGAAACTGGAAAAAGGAAATTTCCGGTAATATTAGTGATCATAGTTAGAAATCATATATTTTCTAGAAATATTTCAACATAATTTTCTAGTACTAATCTTTGCTTTTATTTATTCAGTCTCACATTATTATTCAGACTCGTATTGTTGCTGAGACTATTACCAATTTCAAATAACATAGAATACGAAAATCAAATTGTTGGGAGAGGAAAAATAATTTAAAATAATATTTTCACTAAATAATACTCTCAGCAAGAATGCGAGGCTGAATTATAATATAAGACTGAATAACTAGTAAACAAGATTTGTGAAGGGAAATTCGGTTGGAATATTTCTGGAAACTGTATGATTTTTAGTTGTAATTACTAACATTACTTGAAATATTCTTTTTTCCAGAAATCATTCTGTATATCTCTACAGTGTACGAAATTATTTCATCCAAAATAATAGACTATTTTTCACCTGAGAGACACATATGTTTTGATCATCAGTTAATGCGTTATAACCTAGACCATACTCCATGACTATATTCTCAATATGAATTTTAAATCAATGTCAAACATTCCAGAGATGTCTTTCCATCGACAATGAGAAAATTAGATTATCTTTATTTTCTGTAAAATTCCGCTACGTTTTCGAGACTCAGGAACGACCTCTTGCTATAGTAAATAAAATGAATATGTCTCGATATGAGGCTACCACAAAACAATGCTTTAAAATAAAGATATGTTATCGGAAGTCCATTGTATAAATTGTATACATTTTGATGGCATTTAGTTGATCGCACTTCAAAGCTGTCAAAAAAAACTGTTATTTTAAAGAAAAATGGAAATACGTCGTTTAATTAGACATTTAGCAACACCTAATAATGATTAGTATCATTATGTGAAAGACAGACTGCAATGCTGAAAACCGTATATAACATTATGAGATACGAGGAAAGATTACTTTCAGGTATGAAACTTGGAACTTTATCTACAAAGGTTCATACAATATATTAAAGACTACTAAATATTCAATAAACTGACGTAATTTCATTTTAAAACCAAACTTTATAGTACGTTGGAGAAACGTAACCACATTTCAGGTCCTTAATATCTATCCAATTAACACAAATCGATTTCGGATAACTTCGTAGTTTTATTTTAAGAAGGTAAAGTCATAAGAGATTGAGCATAAATTCAAAAATAGAAAAAAAAAAACTAAAATTGTATTTTTTAAGCAAACTTCTAAATACACAATATATTCTTTAGTATCTTACAAATAATTACATTCCATTAATCTTTTATATAAGTCATTGTATGTTTAATGGTAATGATTTTTTCAAACCCCTTAATTTGGGCAAACTCTCCTACTAGGGTAGGTAAGATTGCGCACATGGATAGGAGAGACTCGCATGAGAATAAGATAACATTCAATAGTGCGAACCAAATAGAAACTACCTGTTCTTATTCAAAACATCATAAGCTGTTATATTATAGAAAAGTTATTAGCTAAAGCAGCCTGAATATTTCTGTTAAAGAATGTCGCATTTCATACTTTTGGCCCTGTTTATAAACTTTACTAATACAATTCTAAGTGGACAGAGGAAAATAAATTTACACTCTTCACACAGTGTAATCCTGCATCAAGTAGTTGGTCAGGACCACGAAATCTAGCGCTGATTTATAAATAATTTTATATGTAATATTTGTACTGGGCAAACTCTCCTAATTGACGCTTCCGTCAAATATCCTCATTAGGGAGGAGAGATTACGCACCACATACCTTGGGTGCAAATTTCCAGAATGACCGTAAACTGCGTACAGCACCAGTTCTGACAAGGACCTAGCTCAGATACACCTTGATTTATAATTATTTCACAGTAAAACATTTTCCTTTGAAAATATGCACAACACTTACAAAAATTCCAACAATTAACTTGTATCGTAGTGAAGAAAATTGGTAAGTTTCAGCAGCCGTCTTCTATCAACACACGAATTCAACTGACGAATCTGCCAGTAATGTATTAACTTTCCCTTTACTCGCAACACATCAGTACAATTCCTTCCGATCTTTTGCAAGACCTGCGCAATTTCTCCTACCGCGCAATCTCTCTCGGCTTTACCTTACATAACTTGTGATTTATCGAGAAATAATCGATTTATTTACCATTGCACTAACTAATGCATTCCATTTACAAATATTGTACTGTACTTTGTTATAAAAGAGAACTGAACATCTCCAGCTTTAACATGGAAGCTACTGGAGTTTATCTTCTGTAGAACTGAAGTTATACCAAAGATTTCTCTTTAAGTGTGATAATTCTACCTGGTATTGGAATCTCAATCAACTTACGAGCAAACGTAGACACCATTTAAGATTAAGCAATGTTTGTTCCACCTAACGTTAGTTATTGTTACTGATGCATCTACGAAATTAAAAATGTCTCCGAGGAAGAGTAGAAAAGTAAATCATTATATTAAATCTGTTTTTAAATTTAGATTCATACTAAAGCGGGAATTAACCATAATTTACGATAAAATAAACTGTGTTCCTTGAGGGGAGAAAATTCCATTAGAAGTTAAAGACTATATTCCTTTCCGAGAAACCATAATGTTTCCCCTTTAATAGACGCGGTTAAATCTAGATTAAGTACAATCTTGATTTCATCTACCGTATTTTTTTTATGTGAGGAAGAGGTAGAGAAGAAAAAAAGCCATGAACATTACAATCCCTTTTGATTCTAAGCTACTTTACGAGGGATTATTCCCCTCGGAAATTTTAAGCTAGAATCCATTGTGTACAACCTCTGCATCTTTCAGAAACTGCTTCCACAGATCCACTCTGCATAAATACATACCTATACATATTTTCATTCATTCACTCCCAATACACACACACACACACACACACACACACACATATATATATATATATTCAGTTCATTGGGAGGACCGACCGGCTTAGCTTTTAAACCAGGATGGCTGTTTGTATCCCATATTGAATACTTTCTGATTGTAAGCGGATAATATGGCTACCTCTAACATGTTGATTTATCGATTTCAACAATCCAGTGGCTTGTAATTAGAGGAAAAGCATATACCCACTCAAATAGAATAATTGATGAAGAACGGTATAATCCTATTTAAGTCATACATATTTTTTTTTTTTAATATTCAATCCTCGAATGATCCGTTCATTAATACCGACTTGATGTGATTTGACTGCTTGTCAAGTAAACATCAAAGATGGCTGTAAGAACTCTCCAATAATGTATAGTTATTTATTTTAGGAATGTTTAAATGATAGTTACCAATCAGAAGGTATATTTGGTTATTTTTCTTGTATAATTAAATTGTCTTGGGTTTGTGTTGTCTTTATTTATCAATCAATCAATTTATCTATCTAATGATGTTCTCTCCATATAATTCTTTACCAGTATTCTTATTATATACTTTGTCGAAGGTTCTAGTTGCGTTCTGTCTTTTATGAACCATTTTTAATTTACTCTCGTCACTAACATATTTCACATATAGAAGGCATGGACTCATCGTCCGAAACTTCATCTCCTAAATACGCCATATATAACTCAACTCAACTCAATATTTTCATTCTTGTGCTTGCAGAATACGTATAAGATATTCACTATACAATAACACACGTCTTTGCTGATTCCTAATAGAGTAAATAAAAAAAAAGTCACTTTAAATATCAGAAATAGGTATGTCAAACATATTATCTTCTAATAACAATGTGTATTGTAACCCAAAATAGTAATAAAAATATGCAATGCTGACATCAATTTACATGAATGAACATATTTATGCCTTTTCAGAATCAAATGTAAATTACATCTAACAGCTTCATTTGACACCTAAACTTCATATAATTTTATAACATATGGTGATACAAAGTTTAGCAGCGTTCCGGAACGTAACGGCAAAACAAAACAAAAAAACAAAACCTAGGGTACCACGTAGTTATAAATAGATACCACTATATAACTGTAAACTTTCTTATATTATCAATTTAAAAAGAGATTGTTTGCAGAAATGTTTAGTCTAAATATCTGCCGACTGCAGGTTTTGGTGAAGTGGACTCCGAATCACTCTGTTCAATGTCTCTGTGACTGCGGGATTGAGCCCGTGCCACACATAGAAAATGACCGAACTAAGTACCCTCTCGACTAACTGTCTGTCTAACTGTCACAACACTCGGAATGTAAGTACAAAGATTCTTGGTATTTATAAGACTCATGATCAGACTCCTTGCTATTTTAAAATTGCCAGACTCGCATTTCCAATGTTTGCTTAAAATTAATCGAAAAACAGCTCTTGATCAGATATATGCGTCATATAAATGACATATTGCAAATGACTAAAAATAGGTCAAATGCATTCACGTCAGTTTCTTTTCATTTTCAAAAGCGTCATACTGATTTCGATTTTGCAGAATAAAAGACCCAGTTTAGCTTTAATTTGCTCAATAATTTATAATATCTCTTTACACGTTCATTATTAATAGATATCTGTCGGTACATTTTGAATTACCCTAAAGAGGTCGACAGAATCTTGTATACTTCAATCACCCCCCTCAACGTCTAGTGGGTATATGATTTCTGACTTAGGTACACATTAGGGAGGTGCCGAAGTTACTTGTTGCACATGTGCCGGCTATCCTGTTGACGTTTACCTCCCAAATGCTAGGATGGTATAAGACGACCAAAACATGAAGAGACGTGGCAAGTTTCGGAACAACCGAAGAACCATGCCAAAACCTGCTCACACAAAAGCAAGTTTCAGAGTTTTAAAAGAGTATATTTTATGGAATACTTTCCCGATTATACCTTTGGTAACACTACTTATGTCCTTGGCAAGACTTCTGCTGCAGCGTGTAAGCAACCACTAGCGACCTCACCCTTGCGTCTATTACTACTCTGGTCGGCTTATATGTCCAACTTAGATCCTGGTCGCTATTGACTTATTTCATCCTCACAGCAACAGCAACAAAATAGACGTGATAGCTGCAAAGACTAGAAAAGGAATCTTCGAGAAGTGTTCTCATCCAGCATGTTAATATTTTACTGCTTTCTGCTTCGGCTTAATTTGTAAACGAATCGTTCTCGCTTTTAAACACAAAGAACTCAGTTAACAACAAGCTTATTAATTTGGAAATCTAGATGAAGCACGTAAACAGGTATGACTAATGACAATGACTTACCTGACATTCGTAAGTCCCATTGTCTCTTTTCTGAACATATTTAATTTGAAGTGTCCAATTGTCTCCCCCTTCGGCATGAATAACTTGGAAGCGCTCATCATTCGTATATGTAAACATCCCCGAGGTTAATATGTGCCAATCTCTTCTTCTTACCCATGATACCTAAAGAGAAGAAAATTAAATTAAATAAGAAAAACAAATTTTGCTCTGAAAAAGCATTGCTAGTATATTTTAAAGAATTATACCACTCTCACATACGCCCCTGCTCCCACATACACATAGATACCAAAAGTCATTAGGTAGGTACATAGTATCGTCTAGGAACTCGTTATCTCGGCGAAGTGCAGCAACTTGGCGTGGCTTTGATTCCACAAGTGAGCGGAAGACTTATGATTAGATTTTAGGCCATGCAATTTGGATAGCCACACAGCTCCCTGATGTCTTAAGTTACACAATTTTAAGTGATAATATAGCTATCTTACACCGTCCAAAAGTGGTTCATGTACGAAGAATGTTGTAATCATGCGTTGGAACTCTCCAGGTTGCTTCTAATCCGACAAACAGAACTCGAAATCACGATGAACTATCTTATAAGAGCACGCAAAAATGGGAATACACTATCTCACTATTGAAGGACAATATGAAGTTCATAAAGCGATGCACTTTGTCACCAAGAAGTGCACCGTAACAGTTACTGACCAATCATGTGTTTAGTAGTGTCGTCAGGCCTAACACATTTCAAACTGTACACTAGTATCGAACCACAAGCAACCTGCACAGTATCCTGTTAACAATTGTTGTCTACACTCTCATGTGGTTTGCACTATACCCGAAATCTACTATCAGCTTGAAAGAACTGGAACTCATCGGAAATTCCAACGTTTTGTCAATGCTCTGTAGCGCAATTATCGGGTTATCCCATACGTAATGTCGTATGTGCGATGGACTCTGCAATGACGTCATCTGACGAGCGAATAGTGAAGTAAGCGACACGTGTCATGGCTGAGTCATATAGGGCCCTTGATTCTGCAGGAGTGTGTAGAAGGAAAACGGTCTACTCCACGTTTCGGAAGCGTGGCTTGTGTTTGATCTTGCCAGTGTCGGAGAACCACATACTGCATGTCATTCTGTGTGAATTTCACCACGGACATCCAACCAGTGCAGCGGAACGAAACGTCAATGCCATATATAGTCAGGGTGATATGGATGTGCGAAAGTGCCAGAGGTGGTTCCAGAGGTTTTGGTCTGGGGATACCAACCTCACTGATAAGCCACAAGAAAGGAGACATGTGCAGCTGGACAACGATACCCTGCGAATAGCGGTGGAGGCAAATCCAATGAAAACTGTTGAAGAACTGCCCAGCAAACTCCATGTCATCCGTTCGTCATTCGCAGGACCATGGGTAAGTGTCGAAACTCGGAAAATAGGTACCCAATGCGCTAAGCCTCAAGAGAAGCAACAACGAGTTGACATCTTCAGTTCTCTGATCATCCGTCACGGACGTGTGCCATTTCCTAACAGAATGGTGACAGGGGATGAAACGAGGGTCCGATACCATAACATTACACGCAAACGGCAATAGGTACCTAAAGAAGGGGCCACAGGAACTGTGCCAAAACAGGTTTTCAACCTTTGCACAGTGATGTTGAGTGTTTGCTGGGAAATATGTGGGATAGTCCATTTGGAGCTCTTGCCACATAACGGGACCATCAATGCAGATATCTACTGTCAGCAACTTGAACGCCTACAGACTGCATTGTTGAAGAAACGTCCTCCTCTGATAAATCGCAAGGATTTGCTCATCCACGGTGATGACGCACCCCTACACACGGAAAGAAGGACATGTGCTAACAGAGGAATATGGCTGGGAAAAACTCCCGCACTCGGCATTTTCATCCAATCCTGCACCAACAGACTACTGTCTTTTTCGCAGACTGCAAAACCTCTTTTCCGGTAAAACACCACAAAATGAGAATGACGTGCGACCCAGGTCATTGCCTCCAAAACCGATGACTTCTTTCAACGGGGCTTTCAATAACTGATTGTCAGATGGCAGAGTGTTGTGGAGTTAGATAGAGACTATTTTCCTGACTATCGGTAGTGTTCCAGATAAGTTATCGTTCTATTCCTCACGGCACAAAATTACTATATTACTTATGGGATAAGCTGATACCATGTTCACTATCTCATACTAGACGCTGTGTTCAATGTAGTGGTGTTAAAGAACAACTCTGATAGTCTTTTGCTGCCATATCCCGTGGAAACCAGAGCTCGCTACACGGATCAGATGGATGTGCTTCTGGTCTTTCCTACATTCAATGTGAATGTGATATCAGCCTGTGTCACCTGTCTGTTACCATGACGAACTACACACAGACGCAGTTGATCAGTGTTTAAAGCATCACTGTCCGGTCACTGCGCTCTACATGGTGGTTAATAATACATATATACTCCAATGACTCCGTGGATCAAGAAATGTTGAATGTCAGCAAAAGTTCGGGAATAGAATGCACAAACTCACCCGTTTGGTACCAATTATCAAGTCCCTTTCAAAATCCGGTAACGTATCCTTCCTATGATTAAAGTGGCTGATGTTCAACACGAATGAGGGGATAAGACTTCACAATTCATAGAGACCTTCGTATTCATCAAGCAGTCACGTGTTGACGACACCACTTATGAATTTACGTACTGCTGTTTCAATATTTTTAATATTTAACCTTCTAGATGCATACACCCACTGACAAATCATAATAAGGAGTTAATTTAATCATGTGTCAGAATCCGCTGCAATTTTGAGATACAGAAAGTACAACTTGAAGCGCAAAATATATTTATTTTACTTGTAAACAAAATGAACAATTCTCAGTAAATCATCTTTTTTTGTTTTGGTAACCTTTAGATCTAGCAGAGAGGAGATTTCCATCAATAAGAATTTCAGGATCAAGGAAATGATATTACGCGAGCATAGAATTAAAATATAAGTTGCATTTCTCGATTAAGCTGAAATACTTTCCGTGGATACAACTTGGATGCGATTTGTTAAGCCAATACGCGTTACGTGATAATTTGTCAGATAGAGGAGAATCCCTTAAGCGAGAGATAACTTTTATGTAACTATGCAAAGTTACTATGAACTACTTAACTATGTAAATATGTAACTATGAACTACTTTTAGTTTGGGAGATAACTGAAAAGAGAACTAACAAATTTAAACATATTACTACACCAAAGTTACTAGTTGTTGTTTTTTTACTTCCCTTTGAGCAATTTCGTTTCATCATGTAGGTTTATACTAGGTAGCAAGAGCACATGACAATAATTTAACAATGAAAAATATGTCGAATTGGCATTCTCGTGAAATAAATATTTTATTTATTCATGTAACAAGTTCCAAACAGGGTTGCCAACATCGGCGCTTTCACGCTAAATCTGGAACTTTTGCGTAGGCAACTAGCGGGGAGAAAAGCTAGACCGCGGTTAGTGGGAAACTAGCACGTTCACGACTACGAACTCATCTACGCCGTAAGGGCTGATTTTAATGAAAGTTTGCGTTGCTTGCGATTTGGGTGAGTGATTGGCTACTCACCCAAATCGCAAGCAACGTATGCTTTCATGAAAATCAGCCCTAACAGTGCTCAGAAATTGAAAAAGAACTACATTGTTATGGTAAGGATTCAGAATAACAGTCACTCATTGTAAGTCAACATTATAGCGATGTTGACTATATTTTACACCTAATCTAAACTTTGATGGGTGGTCAGTATTTTGGGCCTCTGTCCTTCCTTCCTTTTTACGTGGCTTTCTTCATAATACAAAATCTGGAGCTTTTTGACCGAAAAATGCTGGTGTTTAGACGCCCGTCAGCGGGAATTTCCTATTGTGAGTTGTTAACCCTGACTCCAAATAGAGCTCACGGGCCATAATTGCTTAGGGAGCATCATGAGCTATCATACGACACTTCATTTTTGTAAACTGAACGAAAATCTAAATAATGACAGTACTCCATATTGCTATGTTGTTTAGTCAAGTAAATATATGAATGCGCAAGTAATAAAACCGTAAGCAAATGACGGTTGATGCTTAATGATCAGTCCTCTTTCTACCCAAAAATTTAAATAAGTAAAATCTTATAGTAGGAAATTCTTCGGAAATTTTTGCTGGTAAATTAGCAACCTTATTTACTTCATCTGCTTAACCTTTATAAGGATTTAAATTTGCTACAATTCTGTTATCTATTAACAAAATTCTTTATCTATTTCTAACTGTAAGATGAGTCATTCCATGCAAGTCAGGCAGAAAAGGGGTGAAATATCACCTATAGTTTCATATTTTGATGACATTTGATGCATTGATTCTTAGTATAAATTACAAGTTACGGGTTTCTAGACCTCGTATCCTAAGTTACGGTATCCAAAGCTATAGCCCTTTAAAGTTACCATGTTTTGACCTCAAATGTTTGAGACTGACACTTTACAGAAACATACATATTTAAATTTATTTTCTAAAGTCATATTTTATGAATTGTAAAAAACATTTTTTTTTTGTACAAGTTTACATAACGTTTCTTATGTAAACTTCATAAGAAAGTTTAAAAACTTTATAACGAAATTGTGATAACAACCATAGTTTTTGAGATATTGCTTTATGCATCAGAAAATGCCGTTTGTAAAATAGTATTGGCTTTGAAATCTAACACCATGATTATATTAAAAGGAACACCAGAAAAAGATATTGGGCTTGCACCACTGGAAATGGTGTCCTCAAATCTTCGAACGTTAACTCATCTTCCAAAGTCTTACAATCTGAAATTTTGCACAGCGACGTAAGTTGGGTGACAATACAATATCCCATTGTTACTTCCATATACCGGTATTTATATCGTAATGACCAGCATGTATTACGAACACGTGGACATTATATAAACAATAACATACATGTTTATAGAACAAACATGTGGTTATGTAAGTAAACAAGTCATGCACACACATTGGAGCAGACGACGGTCAACTTCGCAAACTAACACCAGATGGAGCAAATAACGGAAGACAGAGGGAGCTGGAGTCAAGTAGGAGAAACAAGAGGAGCCACCCCTACAATCACCTTTAAAAAGGACCTGCACAGAGCAAGAGCCATCACTC
>JAGDQP010030878.1:0-22293 GCA_022664845.1 Lepisma saccharinum | reverse complement strand
TAGGTCTACAGGTAAACATAGATAAAACAAAATACACGATAACAAGACGAAACACAGGGAATGGAGGAAATAAGAATTAAGGATGAGGTCATAGAGAAAGTCAACAAATTTAAATACTTGGGAGCATACGTAACAAGCAAAAATGAGGTCACGGAAGAAATAAAGAGTCGCTTAGTATCGGGGAACGCATGTTTCTACTCAGTCCAAAAACTTCTAACATCGCAATTAATATCAAGGAAATTGAAAATACACAAAACGGTTATGCTGGCGGTAATACTTTATGGTTGCGAAAGTTGATGCACGACCCTAGGAGATGAACATAAATTACGTGTGTGTGAAAATAAGGCTTTGAAAAATATATACGGGCCGAGATGACTGGAGAATGGAGGAGACTGCATAATGAGGAACTCCACGGACTGTACGATTCACCAGATGATGTAAAAATAATGAAATCGCGACGACTAAGGTGGGCAGGCCAAGTAGCTCGGATGGGGGAAAAACGAAGATTATATTGTATCCTGGTTGGAAGACCGGATGGAAGGAGAGCATTGGGAAGACCGAGACGTCGTTGGGAGGACAATATTAGAAGAGATCTTCGAGAAGTAGCGAGTTCCATATGCCATGGAGTGAGTGAGTTAATATTGTGAAGTAGTTGGTTTTGATGGCAGTTCAAACATACAATATTTACCAGACTATAAGACGATCTTCTCTTCTATTGAGGTAAATTTTGTAAAAGTACTAAGAAGACAACTATCAGAAGAGAGTAACAGCTGCAGCTTTGGTGGAGTTCCTCAGTTGACCCATTTTCAGCATTTATCAAAGATTTTGATATTCACAATGGAAGTGTATTGAGTTTTATCGATAATTATCTGTTCTGCATATATATTTTTTTTTTTACATGTATGAGATGGGGACCGATGAAAGTGCAAAATGAAAAAGTGACCGCCTGAGCCAAAGATGCCATTAAAAAGTACAAAACGTACTTTAGCTAGGTTTTTTTTTCATTATTCTACAGCAATTAGGGCCGGAGAATACAGGGTTGCAAATTCACGTTTAAAATTTCCGGCTTTTTGAGAGTTTACAGAAATATAAATGCCCTCGTATATAAAGGTTTTGCTCGCATATATGACGATCCCCTTACCATTTCGAAGGCAAACATTTGGGGGAAGATATACTTACAGTCGGGAAAATACGATATTTATTTCATCTTCGGTCTCTTGGTAGCAAACTAGAGCGACAGCAACCCCATCCAGAACAGCGAAAGGCAGTTTCAGTGGACATGTTTATGTAAACACTGAGCTTATATGATTATAGGCTCTTATATGTAAACCAAAACCAAAGTGATCGACCTAGAATCTTTTAACGAATTACAGTATTCGACTGGTTCATTTCTACTGGCGAATTTAGAAGAGAAAGTAGGAACCCAATTCACATTCTAAGTTTACAATTTGTATTACTAGTACTGTATGTTTATTTTGGTATTACATATGAAAACTAACACACAGAAAAAATAAATTCCGGTTTTTGTTTACAAAACAAAAATTACTGTTTCGTAACATTACCTACTTTGTGTATTTATATCAAATTATTTATTTTCTGCACAAATTTCTCAAAAGCAATTTGTACTCAACGCAATTATGTGTATTCCGAAGGATGAAAATTCAAAGATACGTATTCACTATTGATTTGACTGCATTAAATAGCTCTCATTGAATTGCACTTGGGATTTAGGCAACTTTGAATCAGACCGAATGGTGGATGATGCGAGAATTGGTGGAATGAAGGAAGTGGGAGGAAACCAGAGAAAACCCACGCAATACGGTTTTTCTTCACCACGAAGCCCACATGGCACGAGCAGGGATCGTATCGGGGACCCCACGGACCAGAGGTGAGCGCTCTACCACTGAACAACCGCGGCTCCAAAATTGGTCCAATACTTTGTGAATATTGTGATGGGGTGTTCCCAAATTGATAGTACAATTATGAGGGCAGAAAACTAAGTGAAATGAACTAAAATTTATCTTAGTCAACTTAAATCCTATTAGAATATTTCGATAGGTGTAGCCTGGAGAAAAGAGGCAATTGCGATTATAAAATTTGCAAATGTTTAGGAAGAAAGGGAAGGCACAGACGTCATTTTACAAGGAAAGTCGATACGTAGAAACATCGTCAATATTTTCTTTTTCGAACTTAATCACGGTGTATACCTCTCTGAAACCACTTCATTCATCGTGTATCGACGAAAGTGACGTAAAAGTTTCCTACATGTGAACTTCCCTTTGTAAAATATACCATAAGGACGTAACGCCATATCTTAACTTCCTTTTCAAAATTATTACAAGTTGTTGTAATTGATCATCTTCCATATCGACCACCACATATTTGTGAATATTACTTTAGTTTATACTGGTTAGGGTATTTGAAAAACTAACGTAGTAACTTTTTCAGCACCGCAAGTCAAACCTTTTGATTTAAATAAAAAAATCAACAAAAATTATGATTTTTTTTCCAACCCTGCATAAAAGCTCTAGTGGTGGGGATCTTTAACCTTGAATCCATGACCTCCACGATTTTCTACAGATCTCCCGTGGTAAAGTAGAGGGTAACATGGTTATATTAAAAATGCTTACAAAAGTGGACACTTCTTCACATTCTCAAACCTTACTGTTCTGTCCTTGTAGATTTCATTGTTGTCACGTGTTGCACACGAGTCCTGCTTAAACTAAAATATATGCCCAAAATTAACTTAAGTGACTAATCAGTTGCTGAGCAATTATTACGTTTCTTTTCGCGTCAGCATGAATGCCATAGCTAAACCATGTAAACAGACTAAATTGGTATCTGTACCAGAATCATCATACCTTTGTTTCCGCGTAGTAGATGTTTACCGTCGCACAGTGCAGCACATTCCAAAAAAGCTGGCCAAAAGTCAAGTATAAAAAAAAAAACCGCAGGTGTATGATCTCAAACTACTCAGCTTTTTATTTATTTATTTTGTCGCTGATTACGAATCTGAAGTCAGAGTTGAAAAATTTAACCCCCTTAACAACATTTTAACATATAATTAAATTATAATTGTTTTTAATGTAAATGTTTTTTTAAATGATCCCTGATTGGATTTTGGGCGGGCATTTTCAACATATTGTAATATTTACCTAAACTACCCGTGATGATAAATTTCGTTTCTCTAGCTGAAACAGTGCGAAAAATGGATTTTGGGGTCCGCCATTTTGGATCTAAGATGGCGTCTTTCGAAACATTTTGGAATATTTCCTTAACCTACGACTGATCATGTATGTTCATATCGAATTTGGTGTTTGTAGCTCCAGCGGTCTAGGTTCTGCACTATATACAAAAATAGGTTTGGCGGCCATTTTGGATCGAAGACAGACTTTTTGAAAATGTAACATTTTCCTAAACTACTCGTGATGATAAACTTTTATGGCAAATTTCGTAGCTCGAGCTCAAACGGTGTGGAAAATGAATTTTTGGGTCCCCTATTTTGAAACGATTGAATAACAAACTGGGGCAATTTCGAGCATTTTTTTTTATATTGAAGAAAATACATTTGACTAACTTAAAATAAGCCTGACAGCGGAGCAACATAACTTTTTCATAAAAACATATCGTATTTTAACGCTTTCAATTAATACACAAATCAACAAAGCCAGTTTCACTAATAATTTATATTCGATAAGTTATTATTTCGTAACATTTTTTTTTTTTTATATATTGTCGTATTTTCACACGTTGATTCCATTTTATTTGATTATGATCTGCTTCAACTTTCAACACGTGCGTCGTTTACTGCCTCAGTAACACAATCGATGCCAATCGAACAAAGGTAGTAGCTTTGCGACTCCTATTCTGGGACAGGTAAAAGGAAATAAACACTTTCATAAGTAATTTCTGATTACAGATGTACTTTAACCAACCCAACATAAAAAAATTCCTATTTTTTAAAAAAAACTTTTGCCCAGCTCTTTTTGGAATCGGCCGCACTGTGCGTCGTGTGTCTCATCATAAAACAGTTTATGGGTCGTTCAAAACACGGTGTAATCATCCAGGGGGAAGGGAATTCAAGCTGCTTAATTTTTCTTACAAGGGGGTGGAGTCTCAAATTGTGCTTACGCTATATTGGAACAATTTGTGTCGAGCATATCCGTGCATATTCTTGTGACAGCGAAACCCAAGGAAGTAAAAAAGTGATAGACAGAAAGATAAGAGAAACGAGATAAAATCTGCGTACATGACACACTACTCCAAATTTTCAACCAATTCCAGTATTAAAAAAAAAAAAAAAAAAGGAATTCTGTTATCAATAACAGAAAATTGCACTGTACTGATATATAATGTAGATTTTGTTTGGTTCTGGTTATATATTTTATGGCTTTCGACTCCAGTCGAATCATAACTAAAAATGTGATTTGTCGCTGATTTTTTTAAAAATATTCTAATCTTCTTTCTTATTGTATCGCTTTTCTACTTTACACACATTCTATGGCATTCCTCCAGAAAGCACCGAAACAGCTGTTATAGCGGCCGACCTTTTCCCCTCAATTACAGCGAGACTGTACCTTCAACCTAAGCCCTAGCAGACTACTTCTCGCAACCTTATCTCGGCCTGAGCCATGGGTACCTAAAGCCCGGAAGTAAAAGTCAACAATGTACTCTGTGTATATCGCCAAATATAAGTAAATGTATGATACCAGTAGGCTTCAGCTCAGCCATGAGTTTTATAAAGTCATTCCAGTTACATGAAAGAGCTTTGATAAAACTTTCTGGAGCTAGATGTTAGGGTTCGTGAAAATATATGTTACTCACCATTTTACGCCGATAGATATAAAGTTTTCGCCCACGTCAATGAATTCAGTAGGGGCTAAAATATACGGGTACAATATTATTTCAAAACTGAAATTTGCCTGGTGTAGTTCCATTTCCCTCATTAGTCCGGCGTTTTTTTTTTTGTAACTTTTCGTTATATTGACCAAAATTTTGGGCTCATAATTAGCGAACGCTATCGCGATATCGATGCACAAGACGTAGACGAGTACAAAAGGTGGCAGGTTGTTTCACTGCACATTAAAATAGTACCCCAGAATAAACTATAATTACGTGCCGTCTAAGCTCAACATTACATTGGAATCTTGACTACTTTTCCCAATTAAGGTAAATTCACTGCTACGATATTTGATTGTCAAAAAATCAGCCAGGTGAATTTGGTGGTGGTTCAACATTTCGTAAATAGACAATTATTATATTTAGTAAGAGACCAAACAAAGTGGCGATATATATAAAGCACAACTTGGGAGTGTATGACAAACAGCTACCTACGCCAATGGCTGGAAAATCTGTTTTATGACTGAAAGTCAGGTTGTTTACATTGTAGCTCCATTTAAACTAATTCCTTTCTCTAAAACCTCTAATGATTCCTTCATTCTCCTGTTAAAGTAACTAAGGCTCTTTGATATTAATCAGGAAATTAAATCTGATATTCTAGAATGATATGTTCGGCTAAATCCTGACTTTACTCCTTGCAGTTCTCTTTTCATACTTAGTGTGAAGTGAATGTTATTTTGGCCTTTAGGCATCTAAGGTTCAGGCTGGGATTGGCGAAGTGAAATTATTCGGGAAGGTATCTGCCAGGGCCTGTTAAAGGTGCCATCCCGGTATTTGCCACGTGTGACAGGAAAAACTTCAGTCAAGATGATCTGCCGCTGAATACTTAGTGAAGAAACCAAGTATGTGTTCTTGAAACGTTCAGACAACACAACCAAATTTACCTGTTGAAGTCTCGAGAGCATCCTGACTGTATACACCACCAGAAAGCTTGCTTCTTATTTCAAAAGTTACCCAATGATTCCTGCCACAAGAGTGAAACACCACCATAGTGAATTTTAACAAACGCGCTTATACCAGTTTTTTCACATGCCCAAATGCAGCTTTTACGTTATATACGTACTCTTTTCATCACTTAACGTTATGTTCATAAAAATTAATAGACAATTTTTTATGTCCTTTTTTTATTTCCTATATTACAACATAGAATAAAAGTTTCAGTCCTTTCCTTTCTTCGGTTTCACAGTTGCTTGCCTTGCTTTGAGAACCTTCACGACGATCTTCTGCTCTTCAATTAAAAACGCACGGACGATCCTACAAATAAATAAATAAAATATTGTCAGAATATAGCTAAAATAATAGTACAATATTATTACATGCACTGCAAATATGTATAAATTTAAAGAGTGTGGCTGGGAAATTCCACATTGTCCCAATGGTGGCCTATCAGATTATCACATATTCCCATCATTACAATCCTGTACCACGGGATCATCTCTTGGGTAAGATGACGCTAATATTACGATTGAGCTATCTTTATGGTGTCTACTAATTTTCTGACTTGAAATTCCCTGAGTTCTTTGTTTAGTGGAACATGTAAATAATACGCAGTGACATTTTTTTAATCCCCCACCCAGTCCAGGGTCATTCCACCGAAAATCACCCGATGGTGGTTGCACGACTATTTTTGAAAATTCTGATAATTTGCACATGTTTCGTAAACACAATGGTATTAGAAATATCGGATTCCATTCCGTATGCCAACGGCGGCCATATTTCCAACATGTCCTGTGGCAAACCATGAAAAAGTCAGGATGCACGCGAAATGCAATATCTCAGAAATGAAAGGTCATGAAGTGATCTTTAATGCAGTGCTAAAAACGTTTTACCATCTCAATTCAAAGTGCCTGAAATAATACCAGTCATGACTCATGAGTAAGCATCAGCCAAAGAAATGTCCTATATGGACTTTGTGTCTCCACACAGTGTAAAGCTGGACCAAATAGGAGATCGTACAAATGAATAATAATGATTTTATAAGGCATCGAGTATGGCCATACACGGAATTTTGCCAATGATTGCACTTCAATATCTCTGGTGAGGGAAGTGCGAAAATTCTGAAACTTACGCTAAATGTCCTTTAGTTCATATTGTACATATTGTATTGTAAGTACATGGTAATGGCATATATTTTGTGCACGTATAATACAATCACACACGTGAAAATGGACTACAAAGCATGAACAAAAACAAGCCCTAACAAGCATATGTGATAGTCTAAGAATGTACACATTATTGCAAGTCTGAACATAACACTATATTGCATACATTTGTCTGAAGCAGTACTATCAGGCAAGTTTGAACACACCTACGACTGAAACCAGCACATGGCAACAACCCAGTTCAGCCCTGTGGTTTGTAACGAACAGTGTGTTCAAGAGGAGTGTCATAAGAATACATATGGCAAAGTGAGTAACGTTCAACTCCAATGTGTGAATGAAGTGAAGGTAATCAACACCTACAATTAAGAATATGAAGAAGAAAAATGATCCAAACAGTGTGTACGTATTACGAAAAGAAGATTCTTGTCAAGTATCAATCTTTTTGGACAAGTATGTTGCGATCCTCTTCAATACCACAAAGATCGGAAGAAAGGGGGCAAAACAGGCTGTTTGGAAACAACGTGTGTTCATCTGAAAAGGAAGAAAAAAAAAAAAAACAACTGGTGAAACTTATCCCTGGAAGTCTCTTTGTCCAACGTGCTATAAAGCAATATTTGTTTGTGCAGATGTAGATAATACGAAACCAGGAAGAGCCAAGGGTATGTATCTGCAGAATCTACCCTGAAAGAGGCAGATAAGGTGTGTCACCAGTATCAAAAATAAAAATACTTAGTGCTGAAAAACAGAAGGGTGCATTACGTTCTGCAGCGAAAATTGGAGAAATCGTTTTGAGAAAGTACAAACGTGGATGGAAGACAATTGTGTAAAGATGAGAAACTGAAGATGAAATGCGCGCGTGCTACCAATGAAGAAAATGTGAAAGTATTAGTTTAATGCTGGAAAGTTAGCGAAGAACTGCAGGTGTCGGATTATCTTTTGCCAATCAGGAAACATGGTGTTCTACCAGATCTACAAGGGCGAAAGTAATAAAGGCCGTTCAAGACGTCAACCAGCTCGATAATAGCTGAATTTTTGCTGAAAAAAAAAAAAGGATGGCATTTCAGTGAAAATAAGCAGACAAAAAACGACTGATTTTGTGTAATCTGAAAAAACCGTGTGCTCAACGATACAAATAGGTTTCCCCACATTCTATTCTGTGCTTCGAGACCTAAATGGTGTGTCCTTGCTGGGTCCGCCGGTACCAACTCAGTTTGCGTGTGTTTACCATCAAAATGTCAACCCTGTTAGAGAGATTAAAAAAAAAAAAAAAAATCACAGGGATCAACTACATATCTGTGTCCATGGAAGCTGTACATGCTAATAATGCTCCTATCCTCGAGTGACGGTTTGCCAAATGCAAACCTGTACCACACATTAGGTCAAAACACCAATTTGTACCGCTTAACACAAGTACACTGCGATGTTACGTAACATCAAATTCAAGTAAATATGAAGATGTGCAGATAACATCAATGCCCATGGAATCCCACTCCTCTGATTTTCACATTCAGGACTTCGTTGAGTGCGTTTATGATCAACAGTGGTAGCTGACAGTGGCTGAAGATGTCAATCTGGAGCACAATGATCTGTACGTTAGGTTCTTTAAACCAGTGGTACCAAGAATATCATTTGCGAAGTCCACTGATATATCCTGCGTACCGCTGTCACATGTTTTGCGTATACCTTTGGAACTGACAACACTCACAGGGAGAAGCTATCTCATTACAAACAAATTGGGCAACGAAATTTGTGTTACAAAAGTACAGTTCTTAGACTATCACACGTGCTTGGTAGGACTTGTTTTTGTTCATGCTTTGTGTGTAGCATGGTATATTACTGTTATGGTGATATTTCGTTCCATTTTCACGTGTATAATTGCATTGCACATGCACAAAATATATGCCATTATCCTGTACTTGACATCACTTTCTACGTAACTTTCCAACGTTACAGTTTGTATACCTGCAATATGAACTAAAGCACATTAGCGGAAGTTTCAGAATTTTCGCACTTCCCCCACCAGAGATATTTAAGTGCATACATTGGCAAAATTCCGTATGTGGCCATATTTGATGCCTTATAAAATCATCAGTATTCATTTCTACGATCTCCTATTTGGTCCAGCTTTACATTGTGTGGAGACACATACAAAGTCCACACAGAATTTTCCTGAAGATTAAATGGACTACGAACACAGCATGAACTAAACCAATTTAATCTGACTGAACTCCTACCCAGAATTTTCAAGACTTAATTGGGCGAATTTCAGTGGAATGAACCTCCAAGCATCTTGTGCATTATTGGTATTTCACAAGTGAAAATATATATATATAATTTCTTTAAAATAGAGGATTTTAACACAATGAAAAACACAGTCAGCAGTGGGAATCTAACCCATGAACTCCGCCTTGCCGGGGAAGTGCTCCTATCAACTGTGGACCATATAAATTTCCCCTCATAAATTATAGATTTCCCTGGGTATTCTCGATTTATAAAATACCCTGAATATTGCAGGTTTTCCTGGGTGGTAGTCCCCATGTCCTTTATCATGAATTTCCCTTCAGAACAGGCCCTTATTCGGCTGCACAATTTGATTGCTTAATGCACCGAGAGGAAATGATGGGTCATTTATTGAAAGAACTCACAAATCGCAACCTCCAACAGTATGACAAAAATATATAAAAATTGTCTTCAGAAGTGAAGGAACGGAAGCTGGTTTCGAAAAATATTGTAAATTGAAATGTAAGAGAAGTAATATCTGCGAGTACAGATTCGGATGCAAGAAATACGGTACTCAAGTTCTCGAAGAAAGTCTCCTTTTCACGCCACTAATAGGAACTTGTTAAGAGCTGAATTCTAACAATAATCATGAAGTTCCGGGCATTTGATAGCATTCTAGTCACGCAAACCTCAATTTTCATAAAATAGGTTGGCAACACTTGACAACTGCAATGCTTAGGTACGGGAAATCTATCGGTTCTTTCTATGTCGGAATTACGTTTGTGCCAAGTTTGGAGGAACCAATGTGAACAATCGATTATTTTTTAAAAAAAGGTTTGGCAACACTGCACTACTTCACCAATCAAGACCACTCGGCGGCTGAGCTAGTCTAGCCAATACTTTTCCATCGACACCTTAGCCAACCTTGCGGTTCATGCGATATGCTTTCGGGGCACAGCAAACCCACAGTATGTTGCCATTGTCAATGTTTAAGCCAAGGTTGGCGCTCCTACGTCTAAAATAATGGAAGCAATTTAAAAATATACGTAGAAAATAGGTTGGCAACACTGGCAAGTGAGGTGCTTGGGAAAGCAGACCTGTGTTTTGTATTGTGTCGAATAATGTTCATGCCAAGTCTGGCGCCGATGGCTCTAACTGAATGGAAGCAATTTGAACTATTAATTTAAAAAAACTGGGTTGGCAATACTGTACTGCAGCACCAATAAAGACGATTGCAGCGACACTTCAGTTAGTCTAGAAAAGACCTTTCCAACGACACCTGAGCATCTCTCTACACCTTGTAGTTCCTGAGATATAATTTCTGGACACAGACGGACCCAGTACGCGGGATTATAAGGTCCCTTTTGTTAAAGCTTCGTTATAAAGGGACCAAAAAAAAAAGCAAAATCCAAGAGAAACAGATTTGCACGTAAAACTTCAGCAGTATAAACAGTCGAAAAAAAAACAAACTTTTTCATAGTTTTCCCAAGCGTATGCTTACCACAGTGTTGAAAAGAATGGAGTATTATTTGAGGAACACTTCTTCGCTTTCAGTAGTGAGATATTCTCAACGAACATTAGCAACTTTCCAATTGCTAAGCCAACGTTCGGTTGATTAGATTACGATAGCTATTGTCCTTTCTTGGAACTTACGTTGTCAGCGATTTGAAAAAAACGGATCCTATTTTACTCTTGGCTTCAGATTCAAGAATAATCTAAAATTACTAGCATCTACTAAAACTTGAATTAACCTCGATTACTCTAATAATAACCACCGGCGTTACAGACCGATAGGTCCTGAGCCTGCCTCAACGCCATCTGTCCGCGCTTGGTGGAACTGAGTCCACCTCGGTGACGGCAGTGTGGTCAGCTCTGCACGTCACCTAGCCACGAACAGGCGTATTAGGGGCTTTCTAGACCGAAACTCGATTAATCTACCTTTTACAAAAGGTTCCTTAAAATACATTCTTAATGGAAAGCACACTATTCTACAATGGTATAACATGCCACACCTTTTGTTACATCTCTGGTAGTAACCTCTTGCTTCTGAACAGCAGCTAACAACACAATTCGTTCAATTATTTATTTTGACCACTACGGTAATCCTAATTTTACGAAATAACATTGACTTCCTCACACTCAATTATTTATATGCCACTAGTATTTAGGTTGTCTACAAATCACTAAATCAGTGCAGTCCACCATGTTCAGTACCTAGCACGTAAGTCGGCTTCTTCGCGTACTCGTAGACTTGGAGCTTTTGAACCAAACTTCTAACAGGTAGGACGTTTGGGTGCGAGTTATTTATATGACAATTTATGCTTGGCGAATCTTTATATTTTTCTCGCTGTTTATTGACCTTAGGAATATTCTGTGAGCGAAGAGTTTAGCCAACATACTAGAAACCAAGCTTAATTTTCGTAATCATATCTTCATCGACATTCTCAAATAATGCGAAAGTTCACAATATGTATATTGTGGTAAAAGTATTTATATTACGTTGCGCGTAACTAAAATTTATGAATTGAAAAACAATTTAGAGTTTAATAATTTCAATAAAAGTTAACGGTTTTAAGCATACCGTGAAATAGGGGGCAAGGCAAACAAGAGCAAATGGCCGCTGTTGGCACAAAACCACATACAAATATTGTTAGGTTCAAATTACATCAATGTCATATCAGCACAAAATAAAATAACTGTACCAAAATAGAACATCAAATAAACAATAATCCTAAAACAGAAACGTAAAACGTCAATGCGTATCCAAGTCTAAATTTATTATTGTTATTATTAAAATAAAACTTTCAAATTCCATATTGGTGTGTGCTAATCAATCAGTAATAAACACACACAAATTGGGTAGAACACTGTTAAATCTTCCAATTCAGTCTTTTCTGAGATTGAAATAAATTATCCTGAATTTCCCAGACCGCTGGACGCCCTGATTTATAGTTTTAACCTTTAGACGCCGAATGGACAACACGTCATAGATTCCTCACCTAACTGACCCAGGACGATAATTTTCGTCTTCAATTAATCCTGAGAAACTACATAGCTGTAGGGATACAGTTTATTTATCAGCCAGGGAAGGGAGAGGGGACAAATTATACTCCCCCCCCAAACACACACTTAAACTTGTGGGACAAGTGATGTATAATCATGAACGTGGGCTCAAATTGGAGACAAGGGATTGTACATTACTATTGTGCAACTTTCGGTCAGCGAACTCCCAATGGTTCATGAGGGCGGTGGTTGCAAAGCTGGCGTATTTTTGGAGACTGCGTCATTTTGTGTATATTAATTGCAATTTTTTGGAGGGCGAATCTTTTAACTTTCTTCGCCGCCACCTTCTACGAATTAGGTACTAAAGGTACTTCGTTCCATACGCTATCTAACGAAGTATCATTTACGACGCGGGAGGTAAAAGGGTTGCCAACATCAAAGTCTGTCATTTCCTTGAAATTCCCGACCGGTGTCTATGGTAAGTGCCATTTCATATCAATGCTCCTGGGAGTGATACATAAATATGGACCTGAAGGTTATATTCACTTGGATAGCACAGCGTCTCTTTAAATTATATATCAGATGAGATACCGTACTCAGATGAGATTAGCACGGTAAATAAATAACAAAGAAATGTATCTTACCTCTCCTTGACACACTTGTGGCAAATAACACCACCGTACGCCCTTCTCACCATCTTCTTTCGTCGGCACATGCGAGATCTCTCCATAGATCTGGCTGGGACAATTCCCCTCAACTTCTCTTTACACTGGCCACATCGTGGAATACTCTTCGGCTTCTTCAAGTACTGGTACACCAAGCGACCACCAGGAGTACGAACTCTGAAAATAAAGTTTATTTATTTTAAAACACCAGAAAATAGTATCAAACCCCAAAAAATACAAATGTGGAGTTGTTCAATTAACAACATTTTGTGAAATTATTAAAACTTCTTCATGTCCAGCAATATTTTTCTGAACTTCGTTTTAGTAAGTCAATATAAAGGGAGACAAGGGAAAGCGACTGGTTACCAATGTAACAAAACAATTAGACCGCTTAAAAATCATGATTTTTGCTTAAAACCGCTTGAAAATACTATGCCCTTCACAGCTTTCTAACAATTTTTCTCTCCCTAAATACTGGCATTATTTTGATAGTTCTACAAGTGAAAAATGCGGAAATGATTAAATCCTGAATATTTATTTTTACAAAAAGTATCAATAAATAATGAAATTAGTACAGAAAACAAACAATTCTCGAAAAAAATTCAGAGACAAGGCAACATGAAAATTCCGAATAATTATTTTCACTCACTAAAATACCCCAAATCCTTAGTATTATTTGCAACTCAGATTACAGACAACTGACAATTCATACGAAACCGGTATTACTGATGGAGAATATGTTTAACATTAGTTGTGAAAGAAACAAAAAATGAATGAATATCTAATATAAATATTGGTAATATCTCGACAAATAGTTAGGTAACACGTGTCTGCTTGGCAAGTAGCATTCGCAGAATACAAGGGTTTGATCCAAGTTTACCATAAGAGACTGATGCTTAACAAGAATTCCGTTCAACCGTGCTCTATCCTGAAAGAAAAACCCTTCACTGTGAGGAATCCCTTTCAAGCAAAAGACCAACTACAAAAATCAAACTTTGCTCAAATACATTTCGTGGAAAGTTTTAATTTCCATGGCCAACATTCACTGCGTCATTATTCCACGATACCATTTCACTTTTGGTGATGCCATGTTTCAATATCCAAGTCAACCAGTTAACAAGGTGTGCTCATTGGAACTCTATACAGGTAAATCTAAGTCCACAGACCGTAATATCACACACGTTGCCATAGATAAGGGAGAAAAATAAAAAAAAATATAGGGGCTAGGGCCTCCACTGAAAATTCCCACATTGAACACCTGGAATAGGAAAGGCTGATTTCTGGATACCTGAAGCATACAACGTAGGTAAAGCCCACACTGCAGTGTCGTAAACTATCGAGAAAAGAAAATTTTCGGGATCGTATACAAACTACGTATTTTCCTGTAACATTTCATCTCGTGTCGTACCCATAGTTTGCGCTTTACGTATGTTGTTTATATTAAAATTTCTATATAACTTTCTTTTTTCTTTAAAGAAACCACATCTTGAGCAATGTACTAGCGTCAATGAAGCACTAGTACTGGACATTTTCGTAGATTTAAAATAGCACTTCCAAAACTGACTACAATTACACCGCCAGAAACAGACATCAAATTAACCTCATGCTAATTTTATAGTTTGCTTCATATGTGAAAAGATACATGGACTTGTTGGAATTTGAGGTACAGCTGAAGAATGTATTCTGGCGATTGCAACTGATATATGAAACTAATCATAGAAAAATAAAAGATACCGGAATTATGTGTGGATTTAGGTTACTAAATGTACTGGAAATATAAAAATGCTGAATTATGCTAACAATGGGTGAAGTGAAGATAGAGAGAGTATACTGTTCATCAGGAGTAAGGACTTCTGCTTTGAAAGTAAATGCTCGGAACCTAGAAGCATTTACTTAAATAAGAGTAAATAAAAATTACTTGCAAGTAAACTGTCAATTAACGCAAGAAGAAGTAAAAGCAAAGTTTTATTCACCTCCGGCGACAGAATACTTTACTCGCGAGTAAACAGTTTCGAGTACTTGCTTCTTTTTATTCACTTCACCCAATGTCAACAAACAGATGTGTATATTGTTGTCCGTTACTGTACCAATTGAATACTGAACGCATATATTACTAATTAAATATACCTGTGATATGAGCTATGGCATTGTATGCGTTTATGAACTATTTAAGTCTTACCATCGGACGCATTTTAGATACCACCTCCGTCTATCTCGTTGTACGCAAATCCAACGATCTGGCTACCTTAGAAAACATACTTGAAGTAGTATTTTATTTACTTTCCACAGCAAATAAATAGTGGGATTTTAGTGTGCATAAACTGTAAAACAATGGCGTCACTTCGTGTTATGAATCCCGCGTATTTCACTACACAATGTCGAGAAAACAGTTAGCGAGCGAAGTCCGGTTTGTCGAAGTGCAAACAATGTTACTACTTTCGTTGTAAATAGGGTGACTGTGCCAATAATGGAGTAGTCGACAGAGGTTGACCTATAAGGGAAACGAATGGTAATAAGAGTTTGGTGCAAAAAGAGGATTTCTCTTTTTCTTTTGTCAGTTTTCACTATTCGATGGAAATATACACTAAAAAGTTACTCTTTGCAATGGCGCAAGAAAGATGAATCCTCAACCTAGTCCAGGGTCTGTGTATATCTCATTATGGAGAAATCCACCTGCTGTTATTGTTGCAGATGAATTTTTAATTGCGCCTTTTCTATCTACTGAAAATTTTAAAAATTGGAGAAATCCCCCTTCTTTGCACCAAACCTTTCAACTACATTTGATCTATGGACTTTTGGCATGTAACTTCATGCCGGGACGGAGAGGGAAAAGGATTCAGTCAAGGTCTATGTTAAAGGAATGGGACTGGTGTCAGAGGAAAAATCTGTCAGGATGGCCGGCCGCTGGGATCGAACCCAAGACCTCCCGAAGGCTACGCCACCGCTATACCACTGAGCTACGGCGCCTTGCTCGCTAAACAAAGTACGTTTAGTACTTCCGTGAGGCTTAATTGTGTAGGACCCAAACGCTGTGTAAAGTGGATCTGGAAGAGACCAGAACGCACAAGAAGAGTGCTGAGTTACAAGATATTCGTGCAAACTATTAGAAGGTATTTACTCTATGGCTTACGGAACCCGCATGGCCGCAGTAACAAATGTTGGCCATACGATTCTATCCTGGGCAAAATCAAAACAATTTTCTTCATGAACACATAGTTCTCGAACATCGCTTCTAATATTGTCCTCCCAACGACGTCTCAGTCTTCCTAACTGTCTGTTCCTCAAGCTTTTCAACCACGTCTGTTTCCCTCAAGCTTTTCTTTGCTTTTCACACATCCGTGGGTTCATACCCTGCAAATTACTTTATTCCTTCATTGTACAAGGACCAATCCACACTAAATAGAATGAACGATCTACACTGGAACAATCGTAGTTCACAACTGGCTAGTACACCTGATAGCAACTATAGTTTCAGCAATGTATTTGTCTATTGTCTTGTCAAAAGAAACAAAAGCGAGCTGCTTTCTCTGACTTACTATACACTGTTTCAAGACTTATTGTAATTTTTTTTTTTATTACTATTTTTCAATTATACACGGCAGTTCTTATACACTTCAAATATTCTTTAGTTGGTCTACCATTGACACGGTCACCCCCGCTTTATCTTACCTAAGATTTATTAAAGCACATTCCTTAAATTTTGCCACTACCATATTCATTATCATAAGATGTGTAGTTTTATCATGTTTTTCTTACTTCCCGCGTATTTATGTAAACCAGCGTTTCTCAATCGTTTTCATTCTGCGACCCCTTTTACCATGTCTTGTAACCGGCTCCCGACGAAAACATGACAGTGGATTTGCAGTATTTAATAATAAACATCCTAATTACTCAAACACTTCAAATTACACTATCATTAGTAATTATAAAAACAGCACGGAAAATAGAAAACCCTTTATGAAATTTAGGCACATGTTTCCATTTGGGAGGGTGCATTTTTGTAAAAATGTTTACTATTTTGTTATTTGCTACTTTACGGTACGTTAGGTTTGATTCCCCCCCCCCGGGCCCCCAATGGAAACACATACCGAAATTTACTAGTTATAACCTACAAAACCAAAGCTAGTTAATTTTTTTCATATTCACTCACGTCTCCCTTGCACAACACCCGCGCCCCCCACGTTGAGCAACCCTGATGTAAACAATTACAAAATACCTGCAATTTATTTTTCTAACGTATTATCAATAGCCTTGCATCGCAAGGTGTTTACAGAAGTGCCGGAGTGATTAGCAAGGAACGAATGAGTGGAAAGGGGGAACACTAATGGTTCCATAATCTACACCTGAAGTCATCTCGGTTCCCAAGTGCAAGGACGATTTCCATATTTTCTTGTACGGTTGATTAAAACAGAGCTGTACTTAACAGATATGATCACCCAAACAATTTGAATGTTCCAGACTAGAGTGAATATAAACTAACGTTCTACTTATCCTAACCAGCAGGTTAAAATTACACGAAATATATTTACTCAACGGTAACATTTCCGCTGCTACCTACCTACTGTCCTATTTAGTTGAGTACCTTTATTAGGATATTACACCTTTGTTTTGCCATCATATCAACTACACCATTTAATGCTGAAATAGCATATATAAACACTTATGTTACAATCATACTTACATTCGTCTCCTGTTGCTTTTAGTGTTGTACGATAATCGACGACGGTACACTAGTCGTTGAACCATTTCTCAGGTAATAAAAGAAAGTTTTTTTCAAAATAACTGTTCCAACGAGACAAATTGGAAACAAACTACATGTATTTAGAACACAGGCTAGATATTTGATAATATTGCTAATGATCCAAGCCGATATAACAATTTACAGCCCCATCCACACATACAATCCACACGACACAATGGCCACAAAAAGGAACTTCCGGTTTTACATCGTTGCCAGAAACTCACAAAATCAAGAATCACGCACTGCTCAAGACTGTCCCAAGGAGGAGGAGTTCGCGAAATTTGAAGATTTGTAAACGAATGAGAATGCTTTCTGACCATTGTGCTGAACTCAACTACGCAACTGATAAGTAACAAACTAATAACTCAAGGGCTACAGAACTCGTAAGTTTATCTCCGCAGTACCAAACGGTCGAAATTTGATTCTATCTTGCGCAACATCAAGCTAGTTTTCATTATGAACGTTGCCTTCGGAATATCCCTCTAATGTTGTCGTCCAGACGACGTCTCTGTCTTCCCAATGGTCTCTTTCCTTCCTTATTACCAACCACGATAAAATATAATTATGTAAAATATGTCTACATTTTCAACTTTTTCTTTTAAATCTTTGATGCTATCGCGCTTAAATAAGTCCCTATATTCTTGTAATATCTAATCGCCAGCATGGTTTGCAGAAAAATAAATCAAAGGATAGATCACTTTTTGATTTTCTTGCTAATACTATGGTTAGATTAAATAAAGGATATTATGTCGTTGGACTGCTTGCTGACCTCTCAAAGGCTTTTGACACTGTTGATCATCAAATATTACTTTCCAAATTGTATCGTTATGGAATTAGAGACATTTCTTACGAATGGGTTAAAACATATCTTACTAATAGAATACAAGTAGTACAAATCAAAAAACGTATACAAAACAACTTATGTATATCGTTTTCCACTGTCAAACAAATTAGTAAAGGTGTCTCCCAAAGCTCCATATTGGGACCTTTACTCTTTACACTATACATCAATGATCTATTCCAATGCATACAACCTAATTTCGGTGTAGTATATGCTGATGACGTAAATATATTTGTGTCAGGCAACTTTATGAAGGAATTAAATGAAAATTTGAAATCTACTTTTAACAATCTTGTCACATGTTTTTTTTAGCGACTTAAGCTAAATCATGAAAAAAAAACTATACTTAATTTTCATTTAAAAAACAAAGCCAGCTCTCTCCCTTAGCTACCCTTGATTCAGGAACAATTAAAATCTCATTCTCGGTCAAATTTTTAGGAGTATTAATTCAAGATAATTTCCATTGAGAGGAACATATAAACAAATTAGCTAGTATACTAAGATCAATATGCTATGTGCTCTACAGATTATGTAATACTGTTTCACGCCAATCACTTTCATTGTTATATTTTGAAAAATTTTAGTCATTAATAAACTATGGAGTGATTTTATGAGGTTCCTCAACCAAGGTTATAACGCTCTTCCGTCTACAAAAAAAAAGAGCAATTAGATTATTTTTTGGTTTACGTAGAGGTACATCCTGTAACGATACGTTTAGGAATCAAAAACTTTACCATGTCTATATATATGTACAGGTCTATTGTATATGTAAAAAATGAACTATTAATTCGTTGTAATAATATTCATTTATATAATACTAGGGAACAAAAAAAGTATGTTACACAGCAAATTTCTCCTTCATTTCAAAAAAGCGTATATATGAATTGTACACGCTTATACTCCGCTCCAAACGAAAGGTATAAGCAATATTAATATATTTGAGAGAAAACTGTTTACTTTCTTTGTACAAAAGTCTTATTACACAATGGCTGAATATTTAAGTGATAATTTGTATTTTTTAATATTATCTAACAACTGCAATGCTTACTATATTCGTAAGCTAATGTAGAAACTGAATAAATTGAATTGAATTAATCTTAGTTTCTCCCTATTCAAGCTATAAGCTATATGGCAAATGATCTTAGCCACCGTAATGTCATTACTCTTATGATGACCGATGAATCGTACCGATTGCGGTTTTTAGTTCATCATCATCATTCAGCTCCTCCATCTCCGGTTATCTCGTCCCGTTTCGGCTCTTATATATTCTCAAAACTTTATTGTGAAACAGACCTTCAATTGCCAGAGTCGTACTCCAACTGCCAACCGAGGTAGTTGTGTGGTATGAGGCGCTAGGACAACGTCTCTAAGGTTGCGGGTTTGAATCTCGCCTAGGATGGAAGTTTGCACATTTTAACAATCATTGCATAATTATGACGAGTCGAAGTCCTAAGGTATTAAAATGGCCCATACAAAATTAAGTTAAACAAAAATTTATCGCACTCCAACTATAGGATTAATAAAAGATTTACTGGCCGCAAAGTCAAATTTTGCCGCCCTCCACATCGTTTTTTAGCCAAGCATCACGACCGGCCGACACAATGTCCACAACATTGTCTCGCATCACGAAGTGTACTTTTGTTATCTTTTCTGGAGACTTTCGTGGCATCGCTATCTGCCTATCTGACTTGAATCGCGGTTATGAATTTTAAAGATGAAAGTAGGTTGCATGGAATAACATAACAAATGTCTGATTTTCATGCAAGTTAAGTTGCTTGCGATTTGGTTGAATAGCCAATTAAAACACGTAGGAAACGTAATGAAACCATTTTTGAGGTCCTCAGGCGCTTGCCCCCATTGTACCCTTAGATTCGGCACTGCACCCTAAGAATTTACCAAAACTTACATATCTGGATACAACATGTCGTATCTGACACGTTTTGTGCGAGTAACCAATCAGGGAGCAGCATTAATCTTAGCTACTACTTTAGTTTACGCATGTGCGAGTAAGCGACAGGTTAAGATGGCTCCACTTGAGCAAATGTAGGATTACTTTTCTCTAATGGATGCAAATGATGTCCGGAAGTGAAAAATGGACGTAAATATGTTTGGTGAGATGGGCTGGGAAGGCAAATGGACCTTCGTGGGGTTAAGTGTTTTGCTTGGACATCGAAGTATAGGTAAGTGTTGCTTTAATTGTGAAGTGCATTAAGTTAATTTTTGACATGAAGTGTCGATGCTCATTATCAGCGAGGAGCATCCATTCATGTTTACATTTTATTGTTGTGATTCCCTGCATCTGTTTTTGTTCTGCCGTATGGAGTAGCCCAAAATATTCTGGAGTAATTAAATTGTTGGCGAATAATTTTGTTTGTGAAAAAGTCTTCTTAAGTGCTTTTGTATTATAGGACAAGAGTCCTTTTGTTCGTATTCTGCCCCTGGCAAAGATCATTGTGGAGACGATGGAACAGTTGGGTGACTGCTAATGAAATAAGAATATATCCTGTCGTATTTGTTGTTTTTACGTCCCGACATTCCTATGCGGTGAATGCAACTTGTAAATACATATAAATGTTATAGCTATACGAGTGCAGAAATTCAGCTGCGTTGTGTAATTTACACCGCATCCATTAATGGGATGAAGTTATCTTTTAGCACATTGCTATATTTCTTTAAATTTGGCAATATTTTACAAGGTGGACTGAAAAAAATATACCAAAGCACTTGTATACGCTATGTGCATGGAGATAAAACAGATTTTGCAGGTCTTTTATGGTCGAAATACAAAATTGGTACTAACCCTGAAAATAAATCTATGCTCTTTAGACCCCCCCCCCCCCCCTCCCGGACGAGGAGTTATCGTATTTATTACATTATTTCGTATGTGATTGCGAAGGTCTAGATACGTTATTCCCAATTAAAGATGAGCAACTATTATAAGTTTAGCTAACCCAATCGTTAATTGATCTGTGGGAGTATCTAATGTGCAGCCTCAACACCTTGCACCTATGGATATTTCGGCAACATGGCCTTGTATCCATTTTGAATAAAGAAAAACACAGCTTTCTGACAGTTCAGTTGCAGAGCGCAGTCTGAAGAAAGAAGTGATATACTTCCGAAACTGTTACATTTTGATAAATTTTTGTTATTTAATAATATCAGCCTTGTCAGAAAGCTGTGTTTTTCTTCAACCTTACGCGTAATATACAAAGGTACTTTTCAAGTAACAGTTTCTTTTTTGATGGCGTTTTGTAAAATATGCCCGAAATTTTAATACTCAGGTGTCGTATTGTGTTTATAAGTTTCGTAAGGCGATTAAATCTTATTTTGGAATAGTTAAGATATTTGTATGGGGCAGAGGTGGTAAGCAGATTGTTAAGGAGATACCACCCATAAGATGGTTTTACAAGCAAATCGCACTCATGTACACTATATATAGAATGTTAATTGCATATGAGATTATTTCATAATTTTTCTCACAGAAGCAATCTGTACCCTTGTACGAAGTGTACAAAGTAGTTTTGCTACTCGTTTGAATACATATCTGTAGACTTTTTTATTGGTCGAACACGTTACATACCGTACATTACGGATAATCAAGCCGGAATGTATACCTACACCCCCCCCCCAAAAAAAAAAATAATCAGTTGTTAATATTAGACCCAAGCATCAAAACAAATTGACGCTACGTAATGTGAACTGTGCCTACCTTCCTGTTAATATTAATAATGAAGCTTTCATTGCTAATTATTCCTGGCCATTTTGCATTATACTGGGGATGAGTACAAAGGTGATTATGTACTGTTTTTTTTTTTTTTTTTT
>JAGDQP010030877.1:0-21013 GCA_022664845.1 Lepisma saccharinum | reverse complement strand
AAAGAAAGAAAGAAAGAAAGAAAGAAAGAAAGAAAGAAAGAAAGAAAAAGAAAGAAAAGAAGAAAGAATGGAGGGAGCACATGCAGTCCCATTTTCCAAATGGGGGTATCTAAAACAAACCAGTCATACTAAATCATTTACATTAAGCTACTTCCTAAACATAACAAAAGAAATGGCTTCCAATAGGCTTCTAAGCTGCTAGTAGAAGTTCATAATAGCCTTGTCACTTCCATGAAAGTAGTTTCAACTTCTACCAAATAAAAATGTTCCCATTTTCTTTTTCCTTTTAATTTCCAACATGTGTGAATCACTTACGTGTAGATCCATCAAAATTCGGTGCTTTACTTCAATCCTGTAGGATCTTCTGTTGCTTTTTTTAAACGTCCTTTTTTTCTTCTTGGCCATGGCAGAAAAAGACAAGAGCACGAGTTACCGTGGAACAGTTATTATAGTTATTGTTTTCTCGTAAAAGCGAGAAAGAAGGAAAATTATTAAATGTCTAAAATGGTTGCTGAATTTTACAATGTAGTCGCATTTCATCTCTAAATTCGAAAAAGAAAAAAAGAAGCAATTTAAGAAGCTGATATACAAAGGATGCAGCAAGTTTTGCTTGACATGCCAGACGTAATCGCAATAGTATCATGCCTGACGCCTGCAAATTAGTTACTCTGAACTTCAAAATAATTTTGCTGTAAAATTTGAGGCTTCAGCAAGATGCAAATAGACCATAATCGCAGGTGCACCTACCCTTAGTTCTCAGAATTCTTTTGTTTGAAACAAAGGGGAAATTTAGCGATGCAATTAATGGGAAGCGCTAAGAAGCAATACAACATTAAATAGGAGCAAGTTACAGAGTAAACCGAGTAGTGAGAAGTATTAGCATCAACCATTGATTTTATTAAAAGATGAAGAAAAAAATGGAGGTTATTCACGTTACTTTTTAAAAGTAACTTATTTTTCTTCCTAGGTAACTTTTAAAGCAACTAAGTCAATCGTTGCTTTTACAAAGTAACTTTCCAGTCACTGGTAACTGCTACTGCATAACTACCGGTTCTACGGGAAAATGCAGATAAACTTCACGTTTCACTCCTCTTGTTTCTGCTAATGTTATGTAAACAAATTGCAGGCCTTCCTTATCGCGTGTGAGATTATGACGTCAGTCTTTAATTACTGCCATGCTATCTCTAGTAAAAGGATATCAGAAAGGAAATATATTCGAATGCTGCTTATACACACTAATACACTTTCGGTGGCAGTGAATCTGGCAACATTGAATAGCTACAAATTATCCCCTGAAGGTCAGCGTTTGAGGCGCAGAAGTTGCTCAAGTTGTTCTTTCAGTGTTGATTTCAATTGCATTTCTACTCACAGTGTCAGAAGCTTCACGTACATCACTCATGGCTACACTCCAAAACCAATCTTCAACTTTGGTGTTATATGTTAATGGCAAAAAGGTAAGTTTTCTTTCTACGTTACTACAAGGAGAAATTTTCATAAATATAATATTTTTTATGTGAACAATATGTTTATTAAGTAAAAGTTTAAGTAGGGTGACCAGAAATGTATTGACACAAAAGAGTACAACATGGCTAGTGTAAGGCGCGCATACAGGCATAAAATATATGAAATAAGGTTAAATTCTGGGAATTGTTACCTATAAAATAGGCAGAAACCCAGCCCTCGTGGTCCAGCCGGTGACGTCGCAGACTTCGGATAAGTAATGGGTTGGTACCCCACGAGACGAGACGGGACACTTTTTGAAATTCGAGACGAGATGTCTCGTAAAATGTCTCGTCTCGTCTCGTGTCTCGAAAAATGCAAACACAGTTTTTGAATTTGTTTAAAAATGTATTAACTCGGAATAAAATATTTGCCTTCGAAATCTATAACAGCGTTTATTACTTCAAATGAGGGCTATCGTACAAAAAACAGGGAATAAGGTTTTTTTAATAATCCGTACAAACAGCTTTAATTTCCATTTTCCAATTAATTCAAGCTTAATAATATTTTGTGATAGTGCTCCAGATTCAAGTACAATGTTAAAGCGTTGACCGAGATATCTATGTACAATATAAAAATCCTATATTATAGAAGCACTCTTCACAAGTTCTCTTAATGGGAGTTGCAATAATTAACCATTGTGCCCAGTCTCGGACTGGCCAGGGCCGGAATCTCGGCCGGGGCCCTACCCTCTACTTCGTTTTTTTATATGAATTTTAAATCCTTATTTAAGTATCTACAACATAACATAAAGAACAACGAAATTCGGGCCTACATCAGACGCACGTCACTGAGTACTCCCACATACATCAGAAAGATAACTGTAGATCTTACTACGTCCAGAAGGCCCCCAATACCTTACGGGCTCCTTCCCGAAGGTTACTGCGATGTAGCTACAACAGAAATAGCATTTAGAAAACATGGCACATCCGTCATTTTTCGTTCAATTATGATGATCATTATAGACTGAATTTGCAATAGAGCAAACAGAATGGGGTTCTTTTCTACATTACAGTAATTGAATTTATGTTATCAGTAGGGCTAGGATAATTACACATTTTGCATATTGCATATGTAAATACATATTTAAGGATTTTTAACGTAAAATAAATATTTCATATGCAGGTGCCAGTGTTGTGAAGTGTCGTGAACGTGAAGTGTATGTCATGAAGCGGTCGTATAAGAGTGGTTCCCAGAAACGACGGGACGCTGAAAAGATAAAAATGAAGTTGTGTGCCTCGGATCGGAAGCAAATGAAGTTGTCATTTCCAAATTCCACTCCCCAAGAATATGAAGATCTACATGTGTCAGCGACATATACCGAAAGTATACAACAACAAATATAATATTTTTATATACAGCAAACTCCCGATTATCCGTGTGCGTGTTGTCCTGTTTGCTGATTATCCATTCCGAGTTCGATGTATTTTTAAAATAGAAAATGATTAGTTTTGAAGTATTCTCTTATTATAAGAACATTTTTTTCTTTTAATGGGTTTTCAAGGGTTATTTTGTCGGAGTCGCTGAGATAAATATTGACACTTTTAATGTTCAAGTTTCCCCATCCCCTGGAAGTGGGAGAGGGTGACAAAAATAATCGTAAACTACCAATATTAATGTCGAGTCCATAGTTTACTTTAGGGGGTCGCTGAGATGAATAGTGATACTTTGTATGCAATTCACGTTCATCCTCCACTCCCTGGGACGGGGAGGGAGGGGTAAGAACAAAACCAATTTAGGGTAAGCACCCACTAACTTGTAGTATAATTGTTACAAGATACATCGCAGATCTCATTCATCAAAACGGGAGCAGGAACTGTTTGTAAATAATTCCGATCCTATTTTCGATTTTTCTTCCTCTTTTTTAAGTCATACGTATCAGATGCTGCTGCGACACACTATCATTGGTTTACTAATCGCTATTGTTAACTTGCTGGGCTGCACTTTCAGCTTTTGAGTCAGTCAAAGTGACAATATTAATCTCAGTGATTCCAAAAACTATGGATTTGACACTATTATTGGTAGTTTTCGATTATTAAAATTTAAAATGACACGCCATTCTCCATATTTTTCCTATGGGGACTTTCCATCCCCATATCTTAACCCAGGGGTGGCCTTGAGACCTGGAACCGGCTATTCGGAGCATTTCTTCGACAGCTTTAAAACATGTTAAAATTCATGATCCTATCTATAGTGAATACGTTAGGGTAGGTGTCCCAAATATCGCCCCTGTTCCTAATATCGCCTATGTGTGTTTCCAAGCTACTACTGCATTTGCACTATCTATGAGTTTATGTGGTTAACTTAAAGGTAGCTTTGTGAAACGTAGCTTTAGCGGGAAGCTTCCTATCAGTTATAGCAAATACAATATGGCGTCTGAAGTTTTTTGAGGTTGTGAAGAACATTTTTTGGTCTCCAATCACTCCAGAGAATGATCAGGTAAATGTTTCCAAATCATAATTTCGAGTAGATCAGTTGAAAGTTAATTAAATTAGGTGTTATTGATTTCGGAATAAAGTTGTGTTTATTAAAGAGTTTCTTATATATTTCTTATTTCGTATTCTAAACAATGTTTTCATTAAAAATATTTCGTTTCTAAACATAATTGCATATGTGATCAGGAAAATTCTAATTGATATGGGAAAACCATTGTTTTGTATCCTAAACACTAAAAAAGTGGTTTTTGGAATAATGTATTTCTGTCTTCGGTTATTTATGTTGCTACTACAACTAAACGCTAAATTTGGCGAACTAAAATAGTTATTGTCTGTCCGTCACTTGAAAGTAGTATAAATTAAATGACTTTGTGGGAGAAACAATGAGCTATCATGTTAGTTTTTTGTTGACTGACCTCACTAACAACTATTCACCCTGTAGTTTGTGTTCCATAAACAAAACACGGAACATTTTAGCGTTCCGGCAAACATTTTTGGGACACCGGGACAGAACTCAGGGACGATCCCGTATTTTACGGGATGTATATACGACTCCTACCGTGAGGCCCCTAAACTTCTCTTCCAGCCAGGGCCCCGGGGGCCCAGTCCGACACTGATTGTGGCATGGTCTTTCTCTTTCCAAACAAAGATAGAAACATGCCACCCTTTTTCGGTACTGAGTTTTAAAAGGATGCTGGTTTGACAATAAAATTTAGTTGTTTTTATTGCTTTATGAACCTACGCCTAAGTTGAATCTACGCCTACTTGAACCTACGCCTAAGTTGAAATCGGAAAGTCACATAGGCTGAGCTGGCGCCAGAGGTTGTAACAAAGTGGGGAGAGGAGTAAAATAGTGTATTTAAGAAGTGGAGGAGATTTGGCATTAGATTGTACCGACCGTATTGACAAATATTCATCTCTTGTCATCTCTTGTCGTATCTCTTGTCAGTACTATAATTTACTCAACAGTAAAGCTCTGTTTTATTATTGCTGAATTAGATCCTGAAAATTATATTAATACCTAAATTTCGTCCGTTGTGCGAAAAAAATTAAGATGTTTGAATGTGTTTTAAAAATGTATCCTTGGCAGTTATGATGCAATCGAATGCTACCTAATATATCATCATCATCATATTCAGCTATTTTCTATCCACTGCTGGATGAAGGCATCCCCCTTTTCTTTCCACATGTCTCGGTCTACCGCTATCCTCATCCAAATAACTCCTGAAAAACTCTTAATTTTATCTATTCATCTTGCATTTGGACGTCGTCTCGGTCGTTTCTTTTCTCTAGGAATTCAATGTAGTACATTTATTGTCCATCTTCCATCTGTTCGTCTAGCTATGTGACCGGCCCATCTCCACTTTATTTTCTTCGCAGTCTTGATTACATCTTCTACCTTTGTTTGTACGCGAATCCATTCGTCTTCCTGTCTCTCCTGGTTATTCCTAACATGCATCTCTCCATTGCTCTTTGAGTGACTCTTAATCTTTGAGTCATTTGCACATTCAATGTCCAAGTTTCACAGCCGTATGTCATTACAGGTAAGACACACTAATTATAAACTTTACGCTTCAGACACATTGGTGGTTTGCTTTTGAAAATAAAGTATAGTCTTCCGAACGCATTCCACGCCATTTTACATCTTCCATTTATCTCATCAGTCAACTTGGCACTCGATGTTTCCAGCTGGCCTAGGTAAACATACTCATCAACTATGCCTATTGTCTCTCCGCTAATCTTAATTTCCTTCTTTTCAGGATGTTGATTGTACATTACTTTTGTTTTACTTAAATTCATTTTAAGGCCTATTTTCGAACTCACATTACTCAGTTCTTCCATTCTGGTTTGTAGTTCTTCTGCACTTGAAGCAAACAGGACTATATCATGAAGTAATTGAATAACTCAGAAACTTAAATTTTGGATTACACCCCTTTGGCGCTACACCATCAGAATGTGGTTCACATGTCGTTGGAAAGGTCTCGGCGAAATGAGGTCAAGGCCGTATAGATCGTCAATGTCCATCCATCCGCCGACAACTGTTAACTCAGGAACTACGACAAGGCTATGAAGATGGTTGATGTGTCTTTCGAGAAATGTCGGTGACACGAGTTCAAAGCTGTATTAATCAGGTCTGTCCGTCCATCCATTGACTGCTTTCAACTGCCGAGTGCCGACCTCGGTAGCTGTGTGGACTAGGGCTTTGGACCGCTGTTCATGAGGTTGCGGGTTCGAATGCCGTCTCCGGAATGCATGTTTGTGGCTTTCTGCATTGCACTTATATCATCGTGTATAATTGCTAAATGACCCCTCTACAGGGTGATTCTATACAACCGTAACAGGACCATAATGCAACTTCTAATGCACACAAATCTTTGAAAAAACCATGTTCATAAAAAAGTGCATGTGCGGAATCACATAGTGCTGCTTCTGTTTTTCGGGAATACCTCTACAGCGGCCCAACGTCAAAATTTTAAATGGCAACAGGGGTTGGTTTTGCTCCCATTAAAATAAGCGATTAATTTTGAACAACTGGCCAATGCAGTCACATCGAAATCTGCTTGACGTGTAAACAGTACCTGACATTAATATCTTAGACGTACTAATGAGCAATTTATGCTCGTGTATTCAAACCGGTAAAACTAATTTCGAATTTTCAGAATGAAAACAAAAATATAATTCAAGGTCGAGGAGTCTTAGGCTCTTAACAGTAGAGAAATATTATCTGTAAACAATTTGTCCTTGTCTTGTGAATGTATTTCAATTTATGTTTAAGGCTTTTAGGCAACTTTGGCACAGGCCGAATGGATGATGATGGGAGAATTAGTGGAATGAAGAAAGTCAGAGGATACGAGAGAACCGTAAGTAAACACACGCACTCGATGTTTGTGCACCACAAAGCTCACATTGCACTAACCGAGATTGAACCGACGACCACACGCACCAGAGGTGAATGCCTTACGGCGAAGCCACCACGGCAATTCTTGTTTTGTGTAGTCTGAGTAATAATGTTGTTGTATCTTGATCAGCATGGTCCAGTCTGCTACATTTTACTTTTGTTGGCATTATGTGCTGCAATATTTTACGAGACAAGACGAGACGAGACACGAGTCGAGACAAGCACGTCTTTTCGAGACGAGACACGCTTTGCACGAGATGAGACGAGACAGCATTTTGTCTCGTCTCGTCGCAACACTAGGTACCGGGTTCGAATCCAGCGACCTACCATCCTGACTGAAGTTTCGAAGGGCTTCCCTCAATTTCACCACTTAAATCCCGGAATGGTACTTTAAGTAAGGCTCTGGCCAATACCTTGCCCAGTCTCTACCTACTCCAGCCTAGTGATCGGTAAAAGCCGGGTTTTTATTTTTGGGGTTAAATCCCAGGGTTTATACTCTGGTTAAAAACCGAGTTTAAACCCCCGAAGTTGGTTTTTATTTTAAAATGTGTGCAGTTGCAGTTATAAAACTTCCTTTTATTAAGATATATTCGGTTATAAATATTTCACATTAACTTCATGACATCATACAAAATCGTTGTGAGAATTAGTGCAGACATTAATTTTGAAAATATTCGAATACAATTTTCAAAAATCACCGAAAGATAAAAACTCGGGCTTAAACCCCAAAATGATTAGGGTTAAAACCCGGATTTAAACCCATTCAACCCATCAGGTTTTATACCAGTGCCCATCACTACTCCAGTCCGGCTGAACCAAAGATGCGGAAAGGTCTTAAATTAATTTAAAAGCAGGCACAAAATGAAAAATAAGTTGTTATATTCTGTCTATGTGCCTCCTCGTAAGTTTAAATTGTAGAATACAAACTTTTGTTCTCCTTTTCAATTTTTCATAAGAATTCTGATCTGAAATTGCTTTGACTTCTCTTATTCACTCAGTTATTGTAAACTTGCTTTTATTTCTTTTACATTCTTCAAGCCGACGTCCGAATATAATCATCTCCCCTCATAGACAGAGTTCAACTACCATTTTCGAGAAGTTAACAGATGCTACCAAAATCACTAGAAAAAATGTTAAATCTCCACATCAGTACAAGCGATCTGGTTTTGTAGACATAATAGCTTTATATTCAGAAATGCACTTCAGAGTCTACTACGCGCACTCTTTCTCTTATTAGATTGGACGATGCTTAGAAATTTGCAAGACATAATTACAAAATACGTTAAAAGTTATAAAGATAAGGAATAGAATAAAATTAGGAATATTTTTGGGTAAAAAAAAAATATGTAGTGTGCTTGAACCTCTAATAAAGTGCAATACTCTTTAAAAGTGACCTAATACCAGGTGTGTAAATATGATACCGGAATTTGTACATAGATGGCGTTAGCTGTCACTGTGGTTACTGTAAAACTGTGTCCGTGGCACCACTTGCTTGTTTTGAATGCTGATAGCGATTTGCAACTCACAACCAGACAAGTTTCATGTTATAGTGTAGTGTTTAATAGCGTTGAACATGGCGCAATTTGTACCTACAAACTACGAAGTGCGGACAGCATTGATTTTTTGTTACCATTTGAAGAAAACTGCTGCAGAATCGCATCGCATGCTTGTCGAAGCTTACGGTGATCATGCTCTTGGTAAGTTACAGTGTTATGCGTGGTTTACAAAATTTAAAAGTGACGATTTTGACGTGAGAAATGAAGAACGTGGAAGACCACCGAAAAAGTTTGCAGACAGCGAATTGCAAGCTTTGTTGGATGAGGATGACGCTCAAATGCATCAGCAACTCGCGGATCAATTAAATGTGACACGAGAAGCAGTTTCCATACGTTTAAAAGCCATGGGCAAGATTCAGAAGGTGGGAAAATGGGTTCCATATGCATTGACTGAACGACACAGCAGGAGAACCGAAAAACCACTTGCGAAATTCTGCTCGCCAGGTACAAAAGGAAATTATTTCTCCATCGAATTGTGACGAAACGTGGATCTATTTTGAGAATCCTAAGCGTAAAAGATCATGGGTAAGTCGAGGAGAACCGGCGACATCGACTGCAAGACCAAATCGCTATGGACGGAAGACAATGTTTTGTGTTTGGTGGGATCAGAAGGGAGTGATCTATTATGAACTGCTGAAACCTGGCGAACCCGTTAATACCCAACGTTACCGACAACAAATGATCGATTTGCATCAAGCTTTACGTGAAAAACGACCAGAATATGACCAAAGACAACATAAAGTGATTGTGCTTCACGATAATGCACCCTCCCACACAGCAAAACCGGTCGATGAAACGATTGCGACGTTTGGCTGATAAATCCTTGCGCATGCGGCTTACTCACCAGACTAGGCGCTTTCCGATTTTCACTTATTTGTTTTCTTGGGACACCCACTTGCTGACCAGCGCTTCACATCTTACGAAAATGGCTTGATGACTGGTTTGCAGCACAAGAGGCACAGTTTTTTTGGTCTGGAATCCACACATTGCCGGAACAATGGCAGAAATATATCACTAGCGATAGCCAATACTTCGAATAAAATAGTTCTTAACATTGCACGCACCTGGTAAGTGTTTTATCCTTGTTCTGATTGTCCGACACGTTTTATTTTTTGTTTACGTTTTAATTCGTGCAAATAACACGTTGTTATTTATTGTAAATTAAAAACGAACCGCACAGCAAAACTTATTTAGAACTAAAGTTTCGTTTACTTTTGATTGAACTGAAAATTAACTAGCAAGGTAAAAATATTGCGTTTTCCGTTTGCTTTGGATAATACTTGAGCCATCCAGTTTTGTTAACTACAGTTCACTTGTCCGGGCTCAACATCTCAATGAAGGTACTTAATTTGATTATGATATTTACGTCTTTACATTGCGTTGAACTCGCGGTGAAGCAGATACATAAATAGAGGATGGAAAGGAAAGGAAAAGCATGTTAATAGGTATTAGGACTCGCGCAGACTAGCAACTTTTATCGCAGCAACATTTATGTAGCAACTCTAAAAGTTGCTAGCGACAGAAATCTGTTTGCCGCATACCTATCCTAGCAGCGCAGAATATAGGACCAATATTAGCTTAATACTGGACAGCCTTGATCTATATTGGGCGATACTGACACAGTATTAGGCCAATATTGGCCCGATATACTGTTCTGCTAGAGTAGGTACTAGCTACGACATCTGAGCTTGGTTTATGTGTTGGCTATCAGAAATAGAATAAAACAAGTGATGCGGAGCCCAGCCGGGGAAGTTTCCGTTAGGCTTGAGCAACGAACATCCTATTTCGATGATCTATGTTTTGTTGGATAAATTGCGACGACACCTTTCCAACGACACCTCAACACCTTCCTAGGCCCCAGTAGTTCCGAAGTTTAAATCTCGGAATCTCGGGAACAGCCCTGAGCTCTGGATGAATAATACGGGCTTAACTTGTTTTTCCGAGACCTTTCCAATGACACCTCAGCAGCCTTCCTAGCCCTACCCAGCAAGCCAAATGACGCCCCCGATGGTGGCCCAATCAAATAGTAGTTGGGGAAATGCGGCGCGACCCGTAACTGGCGTTTGGTCGTCGAGCCAATTTCTGGGCCACCGTCGGTTTCCAGATATGCCGGTGTGTGTCATATATCCAGGTTTGAGTTAGTCTCGCCGAGACCTTTCCAACGACATCTGAATCACCTTTCTAGCTCTAGTAGTTCCTGAGTTGAAAGTTGTCATAGACGAATAGACGGACAGTTCGGCGGGTAAAGTTTCACAGCACTTGCTGCTGAAGCCTAAAAGCATCAAGAAAGGTATTCAAACCCTGGAAGAAGAATGTGTCCCAACAAGTTTTTCAGTTATTACATAGGTCTAATGTTAGTGCAAACAACTTATGAACTATTGAACGCTGTGAAACATTTTATGATAAAACAGGAAAGCCAAGTTACTATTTTTTATTATTGCATTTCATTTTCGAGAGTACCACAACGAGTAACCGTAGCTCAGTTGGTAGAATGTCTGCTTCTTGATCGGGAGGTCCTGTCTTCGATACTAGCGTCCCAACATTCTAGATGAACGTTGCCCGGGTTTTTCCTCAGTAACAAGGAAAATGCCTAGATGCGACCTTCAACTTAAGCTCTGATCAACATCTTTCAGCATCCTTTCCCCTACCCTATTTCAACCTAAGCCATAGATACCTAATTTAATTATCGAAGCGGCCATGGTTCAGTGGTAGAGCGTTGAGGTAGCATTCGTGAGGTTGTGGGTTCCATCCCACTGGCCGACCATCCTGACTGAGATTTTTTCCTGGGGTTTTCATCAGTCGCACCAGGCAAATACCGGGAGGTCACCTTCAACATAAGTCCTAGCCAACATCTTCTCACATCCTTTCCCTAACTCTCCCCTACCCCGACCTGAGCATTAGATGTCTGAAGGCCATAAATCAAATTAAAATGCTTAATTTCATTTGTTTCAATTGATATTAACGAACAGATCAGATTCTAAGGAAGAGACCTAGAGATTTGGTAAAGTGAACTCCAAACCCGTTCAATGGACCCGAAGCAGGGCAGTAATCGAAGGTATACGCTATATACCCTGTGATTAACTTTACACATTAACGTATACCTTTTGCTATGATGCGTATATCATTTCCTCTCTTTTACTTTATTTATTTAATTTGACAATAACCCCCGTGAATGATTACGAATAAATACTTTTGGTTCCACGTGAAAGGGAACAAAATGTAGTGAAGGGGAAGGGGGTAAGACTACATGATGGGCGTCACTATTTTATTCTTACTTTTGGCTACAATAATAAGTGATGCTAAGTATGCTAAGGAATCAATGTTGTCTTTTCTATTGCAATTGGTACAGTATAGCAAGTGATGGCATTGAATTTTGAATAATCTATGGTATCGCTAGGTGATGCGCAGGATAATAATAATGTTTATTTTCAATTTATAGTTTCAGTAAGGACATCTATTCCTATCAATATTTTTTCTTCTTTGCTTTCTAATTTGATGTCAACCTACATGGTAGAGTTTGTGTTGTATTTCTTTATATATACCTACACACATAATATGGGAACCGCGGTGTGTAGTGTGGTGTCTTTACATGAGAATAACCTTACCAAAAACCACAAAAAAATTATGCTATAATAAATTTGACCGTTAATAACAACAGACATTTTCCAATTAAGTTTGTTGTCTTGTAACAAAGCTTTCATATATTCCTTGGGATAATTATAATACATATATCATTGATTATCTGGTAGCATGGTAAACCCAACTGCCCTCTTCTGTCTCCGGGAAGACCTGAAAAAAACTTTAATTCACACTTTAACCTGCAGAGTATTTTTAATACCTTTTCTAAATAAAATTCGAGAAATTTTTAATTAACTTGAATTTTATTTTCTATCTTTTGAAAAGTTTTTTTTTCCACTCTCTCTTTTCAGAAAAAGCATAACAAATTAAATTCCGCTTTTAAGGTTTTGAAGGAAAACCATCAAACATAAATCATGATAAATAATAACATAATTTGCTAACAATTGCAAAGTATTGAAGAAGGAAGATTGGAATCAGTATTCACCTACCAACAACATATATAATGTTCGTTAGATTTAATACAAATGACTTATTTTTCCTTTCTGATTTCATGTCTCATTAAATTTACATGGTATTTTTATAACAAAATCATAAAATACAGTGAATTCCTTTTATGGAAGAAATAAGATTTACCTGTAATTTCCTCGTATAATGGACTCGTCCAGAAACGCCATTTCTATTATTTCAATATTCACAACAAATTTTTGTAAAAAGGACACATTTTAACATGTAAAATGTACTCTTTTTCGTAAAATGTACTCTTTTTCTTTCCTTGATATTCTCCAGTATTAGTAATTATTACTAATTTTCAATAAGATATTTCACAAAGTTAATTTCTCCTTTTCCAATTCCAGCCTAGAAATAGTATCTTCCTTCTCGCACCTACTTACATAATTTTCCTTGTATAAGTGATTCACAATAGACTCTCCAGTTCCTCATTAACAATTTCCATTAAACCACAGTTTAATAAACCACTTGTACTCTTTAAAGACCACTGTCAACGATACAACTTAAAATTCACAATTCTGTTGTAACTCGTAATTTCTTAATTATTGAAATTGATAATATTTATTTTTTACTGAGGTATACACTTATCAAGACTCAACAGGCACAGAGATCCCATCCTACCAAAAATTCTTCACGAACTGAAGCATGTGGTTAGTAAATCCCGATGCCCCCTTCTACTCTCGGTCTCGTTTTCGTAAAATGAATCAATGTGACCCTCTTAGCCAATAGGAAACAAATAACTCTGGCAATCCTTCATAAATTTTCAAGGATATCGTAACTTCTACATTTACTTGATATAAAGGGAGTCATCCTACAATTTTACGAAGTCCAACCATAGACAGGCACAACCAGTAGCCATTTTCTTTCGAAAAATAACATCTTGTAATATACACTACAGGTGGCTCATGGGAGAGCGCTCACTTCTGGTCCTAGGGATCGTCGGTTTGATCCCTGTTCATGCAATGTGGGCCTTTTGGTTGAGAAACACCGTGTGCATGGGTTTTCTTGGGGATCTCCCGTTTCTTTCCACTTCATTCCACCAATTCATCCCACCATCATTCATCCGTCCTAAGCCAAAGTTGCCTCAAGGCCTTAAAATTTAAATTCCAAATTCGAACACACACGAAAAAGAACCCAACTTATAAGCAATAAAGTCTTACTGAATTTGGTAATTTTTACCATTTTAAAATTCCGATGTCATATATCTTGCTATTGTACACCCGACACAAAATTTGCCAACATTCTCTTTTAATATCTAACTGACCCAGAATAGAGGATGCCATAGGATAATTCTAACTTAGACGCCATGTTCGAAAATTCGTTGGATAATATTAATATCTTATTATAGTTAAGAAAACACAACCGAACTGAAAGAAGAGGATGTTGCATGATATGGACATTAAAAAACACACACACACACACAAAACTGAGCTTTGTGTATTTCAATGTGATGTTAAAGTTTCCCAAATGTTTTAACAATTTAATCGTCAATCTACGTCTATCAAAATGCCAACTTGCAATTCTTATAATAGTAATATTCGTCATCAAACATAGGGCAACCACCCGCACTACATTTTGCGGGACAGGTCCGTAAGCAGAGCAACCTCTATTGCCTCTTGCCTCCTTGCACGTCCGTCCGTACACAGCTTTCAACTCGGGAACTACCAGGGTTACGAATATGATTGAGACGTTGTTGAAAAGGTCTCGGCGAGACGAGGTGAGAGCCGCACAGATCATGCCTATCTGTCCATTGACAAATTTTAACTCAGAAACTACTACGGCTAAAAAGTGCTTTCTATCAAGGGACCTTCAGAGCCATAGCGACGTTTAGTAGAATCGCAGCGTTCACTTGTTATTCATTGTAGCTTTACCATTTTGATGTATATCCATACAGGGTGTTGCAAAATAGCACTGAGACCCCTCACCACATTTCTGGCATGAAATAAAACATTCCATCGAGAGTGCACAAAGGCTTCGTTTCACCGCTATGGGTTGCCGAGAGCGTTAGACAGTGAACTTTATACTTTATATTTTCACTACTATTAGCAGTAAAACAGGCTGCAGGTGTCCTCAAAGGCTAAAAAGCTGGTCTTTACAGAATGCATGTTCCAAGTTGAGCAATATGTGCGCAAAGGATTCTTCAAACGAAATATAAGATTCCAAGAAACTATCTGAAGTAAAGCTGGGTCTAAATACCATGAACGGAACCACCTCTCCGCAAGTAACAACAATTGGTTTATGGCAAGTCAATACTCAAACATATTTCCTTTCCGTGACGATTTTTTTTAAAAAAAGTACTTGCATAACAAACAGGAATAAATTACATACATTTCACCAAACGTTTGGTGTATTTATTGTCAATAAAAGAGACTGTAATCGCCGGTAGGATGACAGTGATTACGTTTATCATCTGTACTCATACAGTAAATCCTTATTTGGTGTTTATTTTGACTCACCTTTTACTCCAGAGGATGTCTGGAAATCCTTTTCCTTTGTGGAATATGTATTTTTATATAGACCAGGTTTGAAGTAATTGAAGGTACTTAGCTATACTGTTAAGAGACCTCGGTAACGTTACATGTGTGTGTGAGTGAGTGAGAGAGAGTTTTCATATTTTTAAGATACTGGACAAATGACACGCAATTATAGTATTATAGCGTTCATGGTTATGATTGATTCGATTGAGTGTGTGGGTCCAGTTATTGGACAGGTAAAGTTCGAGTTCGAAAGTCAATTATGGAATAGCTACGCAAATTTATGTTGGTTGAATAAAGCTTCCTTTCTTGAGATACTGGTAATGTGCATGGTTCCTTGTGAGCGCTAGTTGAGTATCTGGAAAGTAGAGAGAGAAGGAATGGTCCAGTTTGACTCAAATTAGTTGTGAAGGTTGTTAGGGATTATGGCAAGAAAGTGAAGGAAGGTTTGGACTCAATAATTGAATCTGTTTGAAAAAATGGAGTTTGATAATTGATTCAAGGTAGATTGGGATTGGTTTGAATAAGTTAGGTGTTGTTTTTGTGTTGAGTTCATGCTGTGCGTAATGCCAAGCATGTGAGGGCGAGTTAGGTCAGGTTTGATTCCAGGGAGGTGCTGCTGTGTAAGCAGAAGTATTGATTGTTTTAATTAGTTGAAGTATTGTGTATGATTATGTTGGAAATATTGTGTGTATTTGTGAGGTTGGAACTTTTGAATTAGAATGATTGTTGAAAGGTCACAGGATTTGAGGATATGAAGTGTGGAGCTGACTGCAGTTCTAATAATTAAAAAGGGATCCTTCTGAGGATTATTTCTGAATTAAATTGGATAGTTTTGTGAGATAATTTAAATAAGAGCATTTTTTATCTACTTAAATTTGTGAATACGGTGTGTCCTAGTGCCGAAATATCGGAATAAGTTTGGATTGGCGGTATAGCCTTTTCCGAAATAACTTTAAATGATTGAGCTGGAATCTAGTAACTCTTAAAAGGACTTAAATCAAAGCACACTAAATAAATTTCATTGAAATTATTGGATTATTTTTCGAATTATATACCTATTGTCCCCCCCCCCCCCCGCCTCCCCTCCAAAAGTTGAGTTAAACCCTTTTTGTTTTGGAAACATCTGCCTGTTTTGGACTGAAATGCTATTGTGCAATGAAAGATCAAACGGACGTCCTCGTTTCACCAGATAGGAATATTTCTTTTAGAAATAGTTCCAATTTTTTAAGGTTAACTGCGGGAATTATACCAAAGACTTTTTAAAATTTGATTTTTGTGTTTCAAAGATATAATTTGGTTAGAGTTTGAATTATCAAATATTGTTGTTGTTGTTGTTTTATTAATTGTTATAATCATAATTTGTGAATAATGTGCTGGTTAGATCCAAAGGAGTGAAAGTAACTATTGTTTTCTGACAATGTGCTTAATCATGGAACGCTGTGTAAATGAAATATTTTATGACTAGTGGCATTAATGTAATAAAATGTCACCCCAATGGAGTCAGGTTTGTTTTTCTTGTGTTTTGAGCCAAATTTTAGGTTAGTTCTCTACACTTCAATTGTCGATTTTAGGCCATTCTGCCTTAGGCATCTTGAACAATATTTTTCCCCTGTTTTTCCTTTTAGCAGCTTTGAGTTATTAAAGTGCGTAGTTACACGGTGTTATTCTGCAAAACCCTGTAAATATACAAATCAACTTCCCAATAGCGGACACCGTTGGGATTTAAAATACTGACCGCTATTAGGTGTTATCCTCTATTAAAAAATATGCATTGAGAATTTCTTTAAACGGCCATATGAAGTCGAAATAAGAAAATGACACACAAAATGAATTAATTCACACGGGTCGTTCCATGTAAAATCAACGTACTTTTTAACAAAATTCTACCTTAGACTCTCAGATTTCTATGAAATTTGGTTTATTGCTTGTGCAAGTGGAGTATATAAAAAAATATTTTTTAAAGATTTTTTTGGACGCAGTGGTTTTTGTTCTATTTGCGTTCAAAACCACAACAACATTCAAATGTTGCGTGTTATTAATTTACAAAATTTCTTGTTATTCATCAACGGCTACTATTAGAGAGTTCAAAGAGGGTTAATTTTAAAGCTTTCCTTTGATATGCTCTTGATAAAATTGCAAAAATAAACAAAGGTCGTTTCCCGAAAATTATCCCGAAATTTTAAAATTTGATTTTCCTCAAAATCGAGCATATCAAAAAATTTCAAAATTTTTTAAAATGTTGGTCATAGTTCCTTACAGCTACCATGAATATTATAATTTCGGACGATACTGGGATCGTGAGCTAAAAAAAAAAATTTTCAACATCTGCCTGCGAAGCAAAGGCACTTATGGTACAGATTAAGAATTTTAATTTTATTTATGGCTCAGGCTGGTATAGGGTAGAGGAAAAGATGCAAGAAGAAGTCGGTCAGACTCTAAATTCAAGGTACCGTACCATTCGGAAATTTGGCTGATGTTACTGAAGAGAAAACCAAGATTCACATCCTGGCATCCAATTCTATGAACCAGCTTCTCGGTTTCAGCAACCAGATCCGGGTCTTCAGTTTCAGTATGACAGATTCGAATCCAGATCCAGATTCGTATACCCAGGTACCCAGTTCCATTGTTATCAGCAACAAGATCTGAAAAGATTTGCCATGAACCAGAAACAAAAAGAAAACATATACATTTATTGTCCTACTGACAGCTATAATGTTTCTTTGTAGGCAATAAACATTCCTTGCATAATGGCCTTTAGTGCTGATAACTCTGACTCATCCTATACTCATAAATGTATGTTCAGGAAGTATATAAAAAGTAATTGTAACAAAAGTATTCACTTGAGGTTAGAAAATTCACCTTGAGAAAGACATGATTACTTCTAAATATCTTGTACACATTTTGAAGTCTTTTTGCGCAAGAAACAACAGAATTTCTGATTGTAAAAGTGTAAACATTTATATTGTTTTTACATTCTCTCTCCCTCATGCTTATACACAGATACATTCAATGGCACGTGTGTATAATTCACATTTCTTAGTATTTGTTATCTAAGTGATTATGATACAGATAATGTTCAAGTCTTGCAACTGTCAACAAATGATCATATTATCTTTTGACATGAAAGATAAATTGATTACGATTAAATTCCCTTGAATGTCTGCTTTTATTCTCATCATCTAAAACGGCTTCAATGTAAATGCTGTTAAAGTCAATCCTGAAATTAACTTATGGAATTTCTTACAACGGGCACGAGTTGAATTTAAAACATCAGCTGACAGCTTCGTCGCTAACCCTCAATAAAAGCAGTTTAAATAACTGTTAAAAATTATTACCCTAGTTTGACTGGAAAATGTCCAGAAAACTAAGGAAATGACTGAATGGAAATTTTGAGTGATATGATCAGTGCCCACCGAAGCATATTACATGTCAGTGTTGCCATCTTAATTTAAAAAGAAATTAGAACGGACTGGAATCAAACTTGGAATGAACATTATTCGACGCAATATTATACTGTTTATCACCGTCCTCAGTGTTGTCAACCTTTTTAATATATATATAATTTAAATTTCTTCCACCGTTGGACGTAACTGCATGAAACTTAGCATTAGCAATATCCGGCAGAAGGGAAAAGTGATTTATTTGTCTAATTTGTTTCAATTGTTAGACTATCCGCACCAAAATTGACACCATTGTTAGTCGACAGAATAGGATGGATGAAACCGTCCTCAAGCAATACAGTTGTCAGTGTTGCCAACGCATTTTTTTATTGGCGTCCATGTGGTTAAATATATCTTCAGCAAACTTGTCACAATCATTATTCAACACAATTTCAAAAATGCTGTAGAGGCTCCAGCCCCAAGCATGTTATCAATGTTGCAAAACTGTTTTATAAAAATCACCATTTTTTTGTTCAAAGAAGCATGTGAATGAAAGCGTGTGGACAAGTGGCAGCAGAGAATCAAGTAAACAATACGTTTCTGGAAGTGTTACAATCATTCGAAGGAAGAAGTTTAAATCAACATAGAACTGTTGTAACAAGAGAAGAGTAATTTACCTTCAAGTGGTGTCGATAATAATCGTAAAAATTATGCGAATTATATTAAGACTTGAATTTATTTATTGCCTATGGCTCATGCAGGAATAAGGTAAGGGAAGGATGCGGGAAGAATTTGGGTATGGCGAAAGTCCATCCCGGCACTTACCTGGTGTAATTAAGAAGAAACCCTGCAAAACCTCAGTCAAGATGGTAAGCTCCTGATTACAAATCCAGAAACTCCCGAATGCAAAGTCCAGACTATACAGTGAAATTTGGAACATTGCAGAGTTTTACCTCGGGGTAACCGATAGGTTGGCGCGCTCGCTTTCTGTGCACGTGGTGACGGGTTCAATTTCCACTGGGGTTCATTGAACGGAGTGGTACGGAGCCACTTTATCACAATCTGTAAGTCAAGTCCTTAGATGCTCACCAGCTCATTTAGGAAGTAAATAACAATTTATTCATTCATAAATTTTACTCACATAGTGACTTTCACGATGCATACCTAAAATACTAAATTAAGAATTTTGTATCACTACTACAAACCTTACTTATTTTTGTAGTGTGTTTACTTAAAAGCCTAGTAGTTTCCATTAGGTCAAATACAGAGGAGTTTATCCTTAATTTTGCCATCAAGCTTTAAGACTAAATATAATTATCGCTCTGTTCTTTTACACCACTAAAGTTTACTAGTGTTCTCTGCAAGAAGGGCATGTGCATGGTATTTTATTTTACTACTTTTTTCAGTTTTCATTTGAGTTGCAAAATACTGTATAATTAAAATTGATACTAAATATAACATTGTTTAATATGGAATATGCCTTGCTTCACTCAAGGTGATTCAATAAAATTGAGAGGTTCCAATATTTTCAAGATCGATTTTCTATAAGTTGAAAATTCGGAGAAGTGCTCTTCTTGTACCCAACCCTTCTATAACTTTAACTATGTGCATAGTACTTTACCACACATATTTAGATTTAATGTAAGTGAATACGTCAGTTGAAAGTACAGAAATAAGCTAAATACTATGAAATGCACGCGCACCCTACTCTGTATTTTTATAGATGTCATAACAGAACTTATAAAACGAACTTAATGTCGTTATGTTACAGTATTTAAGTAGAAATCTAACTATTGAGATTTCATGTTTTAAAGTACATATTTATTGTACTTAAGCGAAGTAATCTCACCATATACCGGAATATCGTTCATTTGGCCTATATTTTAAACTTTCAACATTTTGAAAAAACAACAACATCTGAATCACTTACCGAAAGGCCGAATGTTTTGAAAAATGTATGTTCAGAGATCTGTTGAACATGGAAATCCTAAGAAGAAAAACACCAGCTTTATACTTTTAATTCATGCACATTGGGCATCTAGTATGCTCAAAGAAACTTTTGAACCTTACATGACCACGGCAAATATCAGGTTTTCTTATCAACATGCACGGCAGTGCATGAGCCAAGTTCTTCACGTCAGAAAACGTCAGCACTGCCAGAAGCATGTTATACAGGAACAAGAGTTTATGGCAAAATCGACGATTTGGGGGCCCCGTAAGAAAAAAGATATTAAAGATAGGAATATGAGCTTTTGCCGTTAAGGAGATATTGTAAATATGTGCAGATGTACAAAATTTCATATTCGTATCGCAAACTATGTTCTAGTTGTGGACCCCTGAAATTGCACATTTTAGGCTAACTGACTCACTCACTCACTCACTCACTCACTGACTCACTCACTCATCATATTGTTTAGGGTGTTTGGAGTAAGCTAGAAACATGAAATTTGGTATGAAGGTAGAGGATGATAAGTAGATAAAGGAAAAATTCCGACATTTTGAAAAGGTCGCCATCTTGGATTCAAAATGACCGCCAAACCTAAAATTTCAAAGAATACACAGCCTAAACGACTAAAGATAGAACAGTGAAATTTGGTATGAAACTACATCATTGATAGAAAATTAAGAAAACTTTTTTAAAATTTGAAAAAGTCGCCATTTTGGATTCAAAATGGCCGCC
>JAGDQP010030876.1:0-22293 GCA_022664845.1 Lepisma saccharinum | reverse complement strand
TCCTTTTGATTTAAGAACTTGAAATTAGTCATTAAGTAAATGCTTTAGACTGAAACTTCTGAAATAATCGTACGTAAAAGTTAGTACATTATCCAAGAGACTACACACAAAACAGCAGCAGATTCCACTCCTTTGAGTTGCCGTTGATGTAAAACGTACAGACTTTTGAAATATACTAAATTGAGATACGAAAGATTCTATTCAATGCAAGGTATAACTAATGAGTAAACAGTGTCCCAGCAGTGTTACGAAATATTGCCACGGAACGTATTACTGTGAAAGATTTAGAAAAGAATATTTAAATTATGTCGTGGAACTGATAAAAAGGCAGACTTGTGAAAGTGTGTGCTAAATTCATGAAGATCGCATTACTGTTGGAAGCGTGAATGAAGAAAAGATGGGTCCTTATTTATCATTGTGTATAGGCGAATAAACAGATGAAACTTGCAACGTTCACTTAAGCGGAGCCATCTTAATCTATTAAAGTAGGACGAAATATTATCATAGTATATAAGGTTACACATGAAAAAAACACAGGCATTTTGGACGGGTTGGAGACGTCTTGCGTACTAATCTGTAAGATATGAGAATCTTACATCAACGTAGTCAATGTGCGAACTTCCGGGAAAGAAATAGTCTAATTATTATACGTAAGAACGAGTTCATTCGACGTAAAGATTGCAACAAAAAAGGAAAGCCTTGATAACGCTTGATTAACACGACCATTGTAATATAAGTTAAACGATCATTGCGGGCACGAATATATTTGGATGCTAGAAAATTAGCTTTGTATTTTCCTTGGTTATTGCACAAGCCATGATAATTTAACCATCTCACTAAAATTTACATTTCTTATTCATTTTTATATATTCCTTGATTCAGCTCTGAAGGAGAAAAATAAAATTTGAAGGCCTTGGGAATAAACGTCATAACGGCATGAAGATGATAAAGATGTTGATAGCTAAATCATTGATGTATATATCAAGCGATCATGACCTAATACACTGCCATATAAAATCACGTTTATCGATGAATATTTGTTATTAGAGTAGAGGTAATGCTAGTGGCCGATCAGGTAGAACTGATCCCAAAATACTGCAGTTTCAGAAAATAAAAGTTTCAGTTTAGCAAACAGGACGTTTTAGCAACCAGATTGGAAAGCTTTGCTATTAAACAATTAGTATCGTTCGATGTCTGTGATACAAGGCTTGTCGAAAATCTTGTTTTACGTGGCCCAACGAAGTATTAGATGCGATGGTTAGATTTAAATCCAGAAGTAAAGGTTTTAGTAGATTATCTTGAAGGTAGCTTTGGATTTGATCTTTAACAACATATTTTAAAGACTTGAATTCAGCTGGGAGAATGATGATTTGTTAGAAAATTGTTGCGCTACTCTCAGCGCCAGTTTTGGACAGAGAACGTACCATTCCCCAGAAATGTTCCATACTTGACTGAAATATAAAATATGACAGCAACATAAGCTAGAATATGAAGAAGCTTTAGTTTGAAAACCGCTCTGAAATTTGTTCGGAGCAGATGCATTCAAAATAACCTAAAACTGAAATTACAATTTAGCAAAGAGTAATCGTGTATCTACTGGCCGTAGTTGATTGACCTTGTCTGAAAGTCCTGTGACCTACGTCATGCGTATTGGTGAGCAAAGCAACCACTAGTGAACGCCATGGTATCTTTTTCAGAGCTATAGCGTTTTGTTGTAAGTGAAATCGTGAGGTATCACCTTAGTAGGTTCTGTAATTGGTCAATAGCCTCTAACCTAAACAGTTTTCAATCAAGTGTAGCATCCAACCTACGTAATGGGGAGTGCGAGGGACATTCTAAGAATGCCAAACGTTTTAGGTGAATTAAAATTTGAGAAATAAATAACAGATCTCTGAAGCGTGAAATTATTTTAAATGGTACACAGCTGAAGGGCGCCGATGCGCAGGAGCTATTACACACTTCCATTAGAACACTGAAACAAAACTTCCTCATATGAAAGGAAAAGAGATGTAAATAAACCATGTATCACGAAAAGCAATAATCACATATTTCCATCCGATTGAGCACTAAAGTAAAAGTCGAGGCTCATACTCTTTCGGCTCGAATAAACTGCCTGGGTTTAGCGCCTGGCTACGAGGAAAATGCCGGTACGGGCGTAAGTCATAGTGCTGTTACTGCCCATACACTTCATTTTATCTTTACGAGGGAAATGCATTCTACTGTTTGGATAATGAAGACCATGAAATTTGCCGGTCGTAGTACTAAGGCGAGGAAGTTTCCCACTCTATGGTGCCTGATTACAAGTAACTGTTCGTCGCATCATGGAGGACGGAGGGGCGTGCAGTAAAATCTTAGATAACAAAATGGTCGCTCATTGTGATACTTTATTTTAGGATGGACTGTGAAACATCTAAGATAGTAACGCAAGGCACGACTTTGCGTCAATTCCTATTGAAGGTTATAAATATAATAATGTTCAATTCTGAAGCTGATACAATGGAACCAAAAGTATTGAACATCCAAAACCTAGCCCTGAGTTATTGTTTATAAAACTGCCCCAAGAAATATATAATACGTTTGAAAAAAATAATAAATTAAGTTCTTGAAATGATTTTTTAGCCCATTCATCATCAAATTAGCTTAGTTCTGCGCTTATCTCAATAAGAGTAACCGACACTAACATCTTCTCGTCTTTCACTCTTTGAACTGATGCGAGATGAAGGACCAGTTAAATTTTGAAATATCATTAGAATCCATACTTGTTATTCATGTGAAGTAGCAACATATGCAAATTTTGTCTTTAAGAACATAGTCTGGGTGGATTTGCTCTTCACATTCCCATAAATCATCTAATGCTAAACGCCAATTATATTAAATATATTAACATACTAGTGCATTGACATATATTAACATATATTAACATACTAAAATTACAAATTAATATATCGGTATTAAATAAAACATTTTTCTCTGAACGGAAATCAAAACTAAATAAATTCTTACCATAATCTGAGACTAAGCCACTACCCACATATCACAGTAACTTTGGAGCTAATTTGGCATTGCAAATAGACAAATTTTCTAAAATTTTGCAGGAAAGTTGGTAGTTGATGGATCTCAGTTTCGCTCCAAATTTCCCACGCCAAACTTGCTACAGACATTGCTTTTAAAAGGTTTTTAGACAAGCATTGAGCTTGTAGCGAGAAAGGATTTCAGTCTGCAGTGGGAATCAAACACACAATCTACAGAATTATTTGGTGTTCACTTGTTCGGCATTTTACCACAGCTCCACCTATCTTCGCCTGAATGAAGTACATTTCATTTCTTCTTTTATATTACTAAGACAGACTGAGAAATAAAAGGATGCGTGTATGTTTAAATTCGATACTGCAAAATTTATTGATCCTGCGTTAGAGCTATGGAAAAGGTTGATTAAACATTTTTTTACCAGCGAGTCACCACAAGAGTATCATAATTTACAGTTAAAGTCGCATACATTTCTCACACAAATTGGCTGCCAATTGCCCAGATAGTACGCTAATTTATATCAACTATCGATTATCCTTGCTTTCCCTTACAGTGATAAAGTAACACCGATTTTTTTACTGGATTATTCTCTGGAACGTCAATTTTTCCCCAAAATTCGTCTATTTAAAACAATTATTTGTTCTTTTTTTATATATTTACTCCCATTATTTTCCTTTTGATTTTTTCAACGTTGTACACACTTTTCAAAATTGTTCGTATTTCCCGAAAATAAGTTAATTGTTTCAAATTAGATGAGTATTATTTTAGTTGATTATAGACAGTAAATTATAAACCAATGGCATTACAGACAAAAAAGTCCCGAGCCTCCCCAACATCATATTTCCGCTTTTGGCGGAACTGTTTCTACCTGAGTGACGTCTTTGGAGTTAGCACTGCGCTTTACCTTGGCCACGTTCAGGCGTATATCATGGTCTTTGTAGACCAAGTGGTTGTAACGTGACTCGCCAGCGTGGTTCACAACGCTGGGTAGATGACCCCGGGACCACGCGAACATGAGGCCAACGCTCTAACCACTAGAATATGGAGCCTCTTATTATATTTAGAATTAGGGCGTCAACGCTCTAACCACTATACATACTACCAAGTCCAAATGAGCAAATGTCATCGACCCGAGCAGAGAAGCATACATATCGTTATGATTTTCCTGAACAGAGTCGCTCGCAGAAAGTCAACGAAGCAGGCTTCAAAGCTCTAATACATGATCAATGACTTTTCACAATTTCGAATGTCAGCCTATATCAGATAATTAACTTTTAGAAACTCTCTTCGTACCATAAAAATACGACTAAATTAAAGGGGATGGCGAGATGGAACAGTAGGCAGAGTGACCGACTTCAAACAATCTGTTATTTTTCCAAGATCCTAAGTTCGAACCCAATGCAAACATTAGATTTTCCCGCCATAGCTTTTATGCTTAACAAGATAAGTTTGTAGGAAGTTTTGCCTGCAAAATTTGTAGGAAATTTCCCGTGTCAACTAGGACGTTTTAAGAAAGAATGTAGTCAGTTTGCAGCAATGCAACGCTAAACTTTGTGCAAACTTGAAATGCCTCGTAAAACGTTCTACAATTGGTTGCTATCTGGGTACTCTTATAACATATATAACGAAGATTGAAATTGGCCTGCCGAAAAAAAACAATGAATAACTAATAATGCAGAAAAAAAATATAGTAGTACTAATCTGTAATATATATGGAGTTACAAGAACAATGAATTGAGTCTACATTACTTCAAACTCCAACTAATTATAAATTAGGATCCCAGCGGATACATATTACAGCAACAATAAAAATGATTACCAAAATGATTTCGAAATATATAAATGATTAGCAAAAGGTTGTAGAAATATATAAATATTTACCAAATGAATGCGGAAATGAATAAATGATTGCCAAACGATGCGGAAATATATAAATGAGGACGCTGGTCTATAAATCAGGATAATATTAAATATTTCTTTATTCTGTTAAAAATAGCATACACTAAATATGTAGTGGACTCGAGCACAAAAGAAACTAAATTTTCATAAACAATGTCATATGCTTCATATGCGCGTCAGTCATTTCATTATTCTGGTCGCTAACAGTTGCCGTGGTGAGAGACTATAGGAAACAACACACTTGATCCTTAGTAATATTAAAATATTTATATGTAAAGGTTCACCCCTGACTATTGATAGTTACGTAGCCACGAGTGTTTTTTTAAAAAAATCATTTGACGAATGGAATATGTTTGAGATATCGTCTTAGAACAAACGAATTATTCTGAACTGCAGGAAGGTCGTCAAGTTGATGCACATTTCGGCCTAGCTTTACTTCAGAGAATTTAAGAGAATCCTCTAGTTCTTTCGCGAAACCCTTACGCAGCCACTGCATAATATCGAAATATGCATTTTCGACAAAGCTGGCTGGACGTCTTTGATCGCACCTTGCGCCCCTCAGTGCTACTGTTAATGGAATAGGAAATATCGAGGTATAACATATATTTTTTCCACGTTTTGGCACCATGTAAACGGAGTTCAACAAATAACAAGGAACTGTTTTCGTTATTTTGATAAGAATTTTTCGTTCCAAGAGCTTATATATAATGGAGATTCAAGTAATTGTATTGTCGACAACAGCACTATGGATGGCTTGTGAATTCCAAAATATAATAATTATAAAATACGCATGCATGAGTATAGAAAATATTGATCAGGTTAAATTCAATTCATTTAATTAAGTTTATTCAGCTTGTACATAAGCTTACGAATAGGAAACATGACAACTGTCAAATAACAAAATTACAATTTATCACAAATATTCAGCCATTGTGTAATAAGACTCTTGTACAAAGAAAGTAAAGAGTTTTCTCTCAAATTATTGCTTAAACCTTTCATTTCTAACGGAAGTTTATTGTATAAATGTGTACAATTATCCGTAATAGTAGTGCTTCGTCCTCCCGAAATAATAATAATAGTAGTTTTCAACTGCCTTATGCTTTAACTTAGTCATTTCTGTTTCATACCTTGTCATTAAGTCTTAAATATCACGGAAAACAAGTATTTGACCTGGCATTAAATGTACGGTCACTAATGGTGTCGGCTATTTTATATTGGTTTTAATTTAGTTATGTCAGCAAGATTCAAGTGATTTCAAAATACAAGAAAATTAATTTAACAAAACACCATTCAAAGGCAGTCATAAAACTATGTATTTTGGGATGACACTACTTATCATGAATAAGACGGAGGAATTACTGCACGAAATTCTATTCAGAATAAACTTTAAATCGATAGCACCCTTGTACACTATGCATAATCCTTTAACATATTTCCTCTTGTTCGTTTAATAACATTTTCATATACACATCATTAAAATTCAGTCTTCTATTTGAACATAACGTTTAAATATGATTTTTAACCCTTAAATCTTTTTAACTAAACTAGCAAGATACAAAGACAAAATTCAAAAATAATTGCCTTGAGATTCCCAGTTTAAATTTTGAAGAAGTACACTTGACCACCAGTGAATTTTCTGCAATTACACGAACAACAGTGCAATGTATTTTTCATATGACCTTGTACACTAACCTTAATTGGTACCTATATCTACTTAGTACTTACACAAATTTCTTTTTCATCAAAAGACTATCGAAACGTCCAATGGCGTTGAGCATTCTATACAACTTCGTCACTTCATAAAAATAAGCGCATATGTGCAGTTTTGGGACAATAATATATGTTCGTCAGGTTGTGTTATTAACATTGTTAATGCTCTTTCTAATAACATTAAGATTGTCCAGAGTAATTAATTATAAGTTGCTGAATAGATCTACTGAAATACATATTTACTTACCTTGCGACAAGATACGTTAACTTCCACGTCTTCATAGGTTGCTACTGAGGAACAGCTGATTGCAAAATGGCGTTAAATAAAGTTGAACACTTTGACGACTGACTTTCAACTTAAGCCTTATTACATACATTTGCAGACTTTTTCCTTTTAATATCGGGGCTTAATCAAATAATCTTTAATAATCAAAGAGTTATTAAAATCCTCTCTCTGAACTTTTAGACTATGATGTTTCAAAAACCCGAAAAGTAGGGCTCTTTTTCATCACGAACATTCACCAATTGGCACGCATTATGCATTTCTTGTTTACGTTTTTAAAGTTAAAGGTTCTTACGCTCAGAAAAATGCAAATAATAATAATAATAATAATAATAATAATATCAGTTTATATTACGAACACAATGTATCTCTTTGGTGCCCTTCTACACGAGAGAAAAGTTCTGTCCACTTACGGCACTTAAACATGGGCCCACAATAGCGGAACTTAAGGCTCAATCCAAGTGGGTTTTCTCGCCTTTTCCGTTTTACGTTAATTATACAAATTTATCTCGCGGAAAACACATAATAACCTTCACGGACCAAAGTTCGTTTTGTCTCTCAATAATGAGTACAATTAGTTTTAATAAAATATTAACAGTAAGCTCAGGATTGCGTGCAGACATTTCTGGGACAGAATAATGTCCCAAAAGTGTCTGCACACAATCCTGAACTTACTGTTAATATTTTATTAAAACTAATTGTACTCGTTACTAATGGACGAACCGAACTTTGGTCCGTGAAATTTAATTTCTGTTTTTTTTTACTCAAATTTGAATAATTGACGTAAAACGAAGAAAGCGCGAAACCCCACTTCGATTGAGCCTTAATTAATGATTCAAAACTGTCAGGTGCAGTCAGAGGCGGTTCTACGCCGGGGCCCAGTAAAGATCCTCAATGGTCTTGAAATATTTAGTATAATTAATATTTATTTATTTTATTGTTCTTTTGGTTATGTAACACAGTATTTTTTGTTTTTAAAAGCTGTTAGAAGTATTCACTATTAACAACGTTGTAACAAAGGGAAAACCACATCATCTAAAAAAAAAAAAATATTGCTTATAGGCAATGCGGTGCTATTTCGAAATTATACCACCAGTAGCTTATACCGAAAACGACAGAACACTAATCGTTGTCCGACTTACTTATTACTATAAAAATAATATAGGAAATTCTAGTCCGACCTACAAATAAAAAGTAGAAATCTTAGTCTCTGTTTTTCTTTTCTTTTCTTTTTTGTAAAATACTCTTATTTTGATCTAAATTGGTGTTGACTTATACAATATACCCAGTGTGGTATTTATAGTTTTTTTAGTGTGTGTGTGTGTAGAGGGAGGGGTTCTTAATGCCGTTTTATGTAGTGCAAAATCCAATCAAGTCATTTTATCCAGTGTAAATTTGGCAGTTAACTATAAGTTTCCCTCTGTAAATTCCATAAATTCCATGTATTGATGAGCTTCTTTGTAGCCTGATGGTTAGGGCGCTAGACTTCGGTACAAAAATAAGAGCTGTAAAATAAACTTTCATTATGAAACAATGTTCCCTCCCTAATACCATTCCCCTCGAGGGATAAAAAAAATAATATATGAGGGTGTCATTGTCTGAGAAGAGCTTGTACCGAAAAACTCATTAGAACGAATGGTGGGAAGGCAAAAGAGGAAAGAAAGAGAATGTAGATGTTGGATAGAAGGACAGCATCAAAATAGAAACACTTTATGTATGTTTATAATATGCAACTTTGAGAGCTGCACCCCCTCAGTTTTTTCCTCTAGAACCACTGGAGGCAGTGCCAATATGGATGTTTACTTCTGAATATATATTTTTAACAAGAATTAACATTTTAACTGCTTTATCCTAAACACCCATGATATTAGATGGTAACCCTGGGGGAAATTCCATTCCCGGGGTTACGAATTCCCCCTCGATGCGTCGGTCTCTCCTTCTCATTATTTCTTGTCAATACGATTCTCTATCTGCGCTTACTAGAAAACAAAAACATTAAAATATAAACAATGATTACAAAATAATTAAAAATTAATTTTTCCCTAGTTTACCTGCTTCGGTCAAAGGAGCAAGGATATAAGTCCGGTACTGAAAGACATTACTTGGAGAAACCCTACTTAACTTTATTGCATCGTAGGCGGCAATGTTTATTGTTTCCGTCAATGAACATTTGTAAAAGGGCTCCGTAAATATAATAAAAATCAATTTCAGTTTGTTTTCATATAACCAACTTTGTGAAGTGCACTTATAGAACGATTCAGAAGCTTTACAAAAAGAGGTGGAGTTTTTATTTCAGTACCTCTCAAAAGTTTCCGAAAGACAACAGGAAACACTAGAGAATTAGAAAAAAAAACATTCAAGGTAAGAAAAATATTGCATGGTCTTCACTGTCATTTATTTCCTAGTGAGTAAAGTTCTTGAGTGTCTGCGATGGGATTCGTGCCTCTGACTGTCATATCTGATGCCTTAACCACTCGGCTATGCTGGTCTTCCAACTGTGGGTATTTTTTTAATGCCTTTTGTCTTACGAAGACAATTGGGAAGTTGTTTGCAAATGCTTTTTTATTTTTATTTTCTAATAATGTACAAATTGCCCACATGTATACTTTGTTTGTCGTACGTATTGCTTATTTTCAACCGTCTTCTTAACAAATGAATGTCGCAGTAACAGCGCGGTACACAACTGATATCCGCTGTGCTCCCGACAATAACAAATGACAATCTGCATAATGGCGGGAAGGAGTTGGCGGCCCGCATACAATTTTCCGCTCGGGCGGGATTCCGCCGTCGGACCGCTCGAATGCATCGCTTAATAGTCGCTATACCGGCAAACGACGAGCTCACGAGAACTAACCGCCAATACACATCTACATTGGCGGTTATCGCTCTGTACCCGACGGCGTACAGTGGCAGGAAACTGGGAAAAGGCGGACAAAAATAGTTTATTCCGAAACAATGGAAGTTGACGGACGTTTATTTATCGTTCTATATGTAATTGTCGTTTCTAAATCGATTGCAACTACAGCGAAAGTGATTTGATGAACCCCTGCTGCAATACCTGCAGTTATATATACAGGGTAGTCCAACAGTTTGGAAACCCTCGCATCAATGTCAAATACTGCAAAATATAACCAAAGGAACAATGTAAGGGAGTAATAGAGGTGAGGAGAAATTGGGACGATACAGAACAATGAAAGCCGCCATCTTGAAATCCACCGTCGTGCATCAGACATACAGTTTGTAAATTGAAAACATAATATGTTGACGCCTGATGTGAATTGGACATCGTTAGCCAGTACGAAGTAATGACAGGTGTTAATGTGCATCCAAGAAGCGGTTACGGGTTCAATGTGCTCACCATCTCATTGCATGTGCAGCTAATAAAAAGAAGGTGTAAAACAAATGTGTGTTTGGCCTTAGGATATAAAATAACATCTTTAACCCATGTATTATCTGTAAAAGGGGAAAATAATCCAACGCATGTTATGATCATCGTAAATGCAATGCGTACTACTTACACAATGAATAAAAACCAACAAAACAGTCAGATGCCCAATATTAACATAACCTAACAAGATATGCAGTTATAAATGCCAATAAAAGTAACAATTGTTAGTACCTAAGGTGGTACCTCTTACCTTGGTGTTATCAAATCCTTTGTCATGATTAGTCCAAATCCATTGAATCGTCATCTACACCATGATCATTAATAGTTGCACGTGGGAGAGACAACATTTGCTTCGCTTCTTCGACCAGTTGAAGTTGAGGAGAAACAGTCCATTGAGGTCGCAACCCAGTAATAAATGGGTCTGAAGATATCAGAAGGTTGTGAATCACATCCTCGCTAGTTGAAACACGGGAACACTTGCAACTATTGTGCAGCCTCGAGTGCTTAAAATCTTTATTTCTTGCCAATTGGGCTTCTTCAGACATCCACACAATTGGCAAGATGGTTGCGTAAATTTAAGGTTTTTCCATGAAATAATATCATATGCAGGGAAGAAGGCATGAAATATCAATCGTACAAGACTAACCGGAATCCAAATTACGTACAAGATATGCCTTTTCCCTATCCCAGGTACCTGATTTCGATTGCGATCACAACATTACTCATCACGCATTTGCAGTTAGGTAGGGCTGAGTCCTCCAGCTGCACTTGGATGCAGCTACTTCCAATGCTCAACCTTTGTACTACTCATGGTCAACTCAATACAACCTATTTTGCAGATAAGCAAGGATAAGCTTAGACTGCAGAGCTACTAACATCAGCGTATGTGTAACTTTTCGGTAACGCTAACAAATCTATCATATAAATGATATGACAATGGATAACAAATAAAACTCTTCACTAAACACAGAGTAAATGAGTCCAATGTACTATCCAACCGCTTTCATCGACCTCAGAAACGATAAAACTGGTTTAATCATATCGTATTGTTTGGCTAATCTTTTACTGATTTTTCGGCACTTTTATTTGCTCATGTTTCCATGCATTTTCTGGACACCAAAATTATTCCTATTTTCTGAAACTCCGGGTTTGGAAGCAGGAGAGAGACTTATAATAAAATATCAATATCAGTATCATAGGCGGTGACGTTGACAAAATCGATTTTTGACCGCTTTTTTCCAGTTTCCGACCACTGTGCGATGGGCCGAGAGCATCAGCAGCAAATTGTCAATGGTGTTCTTAAGGTCATATCTTACGAGTGAACACCCCACAACTGAGTAGACGATATACACATAACATATTTTACTGGGTTCAACCTGTAATGCACGAAAATGACATCCAGAGTCCATTTTTTAAAAATAGCAGCACTTTTAAAAAATATCGATTAGAGTCTATTCGTACATTGTAAGGAATACTTGATAAGATTATTTTGATAAAACCGCTGCGAGAATATGTTCCAATCATTTGGTACTGGCAATTGATGAAGGAATGAATGTAAAATATTGAAATCCGCCATCTTGGATTCTACTCCAGAATAGTAAATAGCTAAGGGGTCGTGTGATATAGCTTTCAGTCCATCTTGTTCTCAGACATTCAGACGTAAGATGGATTTTTAGATTGAAATGTGGCGCTCTATATGCACTTAATATGGTAAATTTGAAACTGTGAGTGCAATTAACTGTGGTAATGATGCTTTGACGTCATTTTTATTTTTTTCAGCCTCTTTTATTAGTTTCTCTCACTGTTCCAAGTTGTTTTGTTTTATACGCTTCTTTGAATTTAAATGCCTCGCTATGTAAATATTGTATACGATGCAAATGTATGCTATTGGTGCTATATATGTTGGTTTGTGAAATGCATCAATTTATTTGGTTTGTGAAATGTTTTGTGTAATTTCCATTGCTAATACTAATATAACATCGTTTTATCTCTATAAGACAACTTATCTTGCATTCTTTAATTGGTTTATGTATACTTTCACATGCGTAGACTCTATAAACATATATATTTTCCAATTGCCAATTTCAGAACCTTCTAAACAAATAAACGTACCCATGAAATGTCTTCATATTTTAATTTCTGAGTAAAAGCCAGCGTAAAATAATATGTCACTGTAGTCCTTCCTTTTTAGGACTCCCGAGCTGAATCCAAGATAGGGACCGTATTCTTGAACTGAAGCCAAGATCATAATCCCACAGCAGTTTTATCACAAGTGTCTTCACACGTATTCCTTACAATTTACGAAAGTGCAAAGTCGGTATTTCAGGAAATTACTTTTCAGTATTTTCAAATAGGTTGAGTGCATGGATGTCATTTTCGTGCTTACAGGTTAAAGCCTAGTAACAAAAAGATATTTCATGTAAACATCAGCTAATCAGTTGGGAATGTTCACTCGTTAGTGAAAGTTGTTGCATGTCAAGAGAGCACAAACGGCGCCCATTACAGTAGTAGGTAATAAATTGTTAAGGAGATGTGTTTATCAATTTAAATAATCGCTCTCCGCGGAATATTTGTATACTTACAAGTTCGACTAAGAATTTTTATTTAAGGTGGTCGTTCACTTTAGCTTAGTGAAATCGTACGTATGCTTTAACAGCGTTAGTTTTACATATAAAATGTCGAGTGCTGTCACAAAGCCTAAAATATGTCGAGAGATTGTTCTTAATCTAATCTGTATTACCGCCGTTTGAAGCTAATAATTAGAGAGTGAGGGGATGTGCTTTCTGAAAGCCTCATTTGTTTATTTGTTTCTAACTACTTTATATTTTCAAACATATATGGAGTTCAATTGGTGCAGAGACCGATAATAATGTAGATCCATCATCCTGCGAAAAAAAAACAATTTTATCGAAAGAAACATCTTCAGTCGATGCCAGTAAACTTGAAGTTAAAAGTGAAAGGTCAGAAGAAAAGAGCAAGATAAAAGAAGAGTACGAATCCGAGAGAACATTTGTATATTCTGAAAAGCATTTGGAGAGTCCAAAATCTTCTTTCCTTGTAGGTAGTTGGAAATTTTGTTATTAATTCCGTTCATGCATCCTATAACATATAAGGTCTGCTTTCTATTTCTGTAAGTGTTTTATAACCCGTTCGAAGAATTAAAAAAAAACGTGTAATATTAAAAATAACTTATGATTCGTTAACATTTTATTTGTGATTTGTATCAATATGATACAAGAAATTAATGTTAACGATACTCTAATCTAATTTGGTTTTCCAATTTTAGCTTTCATTTATGTAATAGACTTATGTCAGCGACATTGAAACCTCCGCTATACCTTAATTTACATAAAAAATGTGTTGCCTACTCCATTGAAGTAAAGAGTCGCTTTTTAATAAGAAACCGTTCAGGTCTGGAACGTTCCCGAAGTCGAAACAAAAGTGCATGTTACTTTACAAGATCCCTTTGCGTCAAATATATGCGTATCTATATTTCAGAAGCTATAAGCTATAATTTGGAGTTACTGGTATCCCAATAGGTACCTCCAAAAGTTGCGGTTAGCGAAATATTACGGGAAATATTAGGTATTGTGGATTCCAGAAATATTCCGGGACACCCCAAAACCAGTACTGCTGCCTTGCAGTTAGTAGAGGGATCTACAAAGACTAGGGGAACATAACACCGAGCAAAAGTATCATAATGAGGGTAAGCAGAATCACCATTACCACTTTGAGGCTGAAGCTGAATCACATAAACAAAGCTTAGAGATGGACAGATGATGACATCTTGATTGTCTGCTTTTACCGCGTGGTCAAAGAGTTGACAACTTTACAACGCTAAATCATGTCAAGAAATAGTAATTGATGGTTCTCGGATTCTCCTGACTTAAAAATTACGGAGGTAATCTAGCCGCTCCTTCAGATCTCCGGGCGGCGACTGCTTCAGGGGCCTCCAAGAACAGCAATAAGAAAGACCTTAGAATAGGAACGTGGAACATACGACTTTATGCAAAACGGACGCCTTTTAGGTGGCGGTACGAAAGACGGAAAAGTACGGGCTGAACATACTAGCGATACAAGAAATTCAATGGAGGGTAAGGATAGATAGCATTCAGATACTTCGTTCCGAAATAAATATTTTCGTCGCTCAACACACTGACAAACAAACACTCCAGACATCCGCCACACATGGTATGCTCATCATGGGTCGTTTTATGTAATAATAAGACTGTACTAATATAACTTTACCTTGGTGTAAAAATCAAGTACGCATCGAAAGAGTTTGTTGTTTCCGGCGCCAATTAAGATATTTATTGTTTAAATAATTTATATATCCCTTGCTTAACGAAAGAATTAGCTGGGGAAAAAGTAAAAAAAATATACTCATTCATGCATCGTTTATTTTTTTTAAATCCAACAATATTTAAATACGTTAGATTCTCTTGATACTAAAAACGACAACGACAAAATCAAACTGTTATCATGCCTAACCCAAATAAATATTTTCTAAAGTGGATTTCGACAATTTGTGAAGAATAACAGCTATCTTCCGCAAGCTCATTTTTCTGCGAAGCCAGGGATTGTTGCTGTCTAAAGAGATAGATATTCGTTGCTGTATACATTACATTAAATACTTAAATATTTTCTATCGTAGTATATTCCTAGATTTCCTGAACTCCAGTTCTGTTCGTTTACTCTTAGAATTATTTCATCCTTTTACGTGACGAGTCACAAGTCCAAGATTTTTATATAGGACCCAAAATCAGTTGGAAAAATTGGTATTGTTCCAGGTACATTGCTTATTGTTTCTTTAATAACTTTACAAATGAGACTTATCGTCTGTATTATTGATCGTGGTTAAGGTGAAAATTTCCAGAAAGCTTCATTAAGTTACAAATTTAGCTTATTAAATCTAGGCGGAGAAGCTAAGAAGTAAACTTTAGTTTCGCTCCAGTTATATATTGCTGAAATGCAATTACTGTAGTTTTTCCTAGGCGGGAGATTAGGAGAATCTTAGGGATCACCATTATATAAATTATCCAAACCAGCTAGTGCTAGAAAGAAGTGCCAATACCTGGCATTTTCCCAAAGTGCCCGTTTATTGGCATGATGGCAAAGCATTTTCTCAAATAAAATGTTCAGATTTCTGACCTTTAAGACATAAAAACACGATTATTCTCTCTAGTATTCTCACATAGTACGTAACCTCACAGAAACACATTTCGTGGGAGTTGGAACTACTGATCTCAGTGCCAATAATAGGTACACGTCTTCTGATCTCAAATTCGTATAGTTAATGTAAGTGCCAATATCTTTGAAGAGAAGTGTGTCAACTACTAATTGGCGGGTACCAAATATTGGTCATTTTGATCTTTTGAAGAGGAAATAATTAATAAGAAATAGATGTTCTGCTTGTTCATTCTTTCACTGTAAAATTAGCTAATGGAATTATCTAAGAGTTTACAGTTAGCCATTAAAAACATAAAGCAAGAATAAATCTCTATTGCGAGATTCAAAATAAGTGTTTTAAAGGGGTAAATTTGAATTTGAATTTGGTGCCAGCATAAATGACATTTAAGCCACCAAATTCATTTTCTGCTGACTGCTACAAACCTGCTATGGTGCCTTCAAATTAGGCCCTACCGAAAGTTTCTCTCTTACCCAACCCAAATGTAAGAAGTAAAAGGAACGAAGCATCTTCGTTCGTGGACCAAAGGTTTTCGTTGCAATTATACCGTGACCTGCGGAGCTGTTTTATCTTCAATTTTGCCGCCACTTCTACCCATCGATGTTTAGGTCCTGCTGATAAAAATGTGTATTGTGTGTTTCTGTAGATGTCCTATCGAATGTTTCCAAGAATTTTCAGAAATCAATTTCAGAAAATCGCAATGATCTCTTCTGGCTTATCGTGGTTGCTGCAAGTTGAGGTTTTCCAAAGCTTATTTACATAATTTTTCTAAGAAAAACAGCTGTTTTCCGCATGCTAAGTATTCTGTGAAGCAGAAGTTATTCCAGTGTAAAGAGATAAATGTTTATTGCTGTACATGTGACATCAAATCTTTAAATATTTCTCTCGTAAGGCACTCCTGGATTTGCTGAAATCTATAGGTTGCGATCACTCTTTCAATTCCCTGCTTTGATTCATCTATTTGTGTCCAATCACAAATCTTCAACATACAGACGATATAATGCCTGTCTCCAGAAAATCAATAATAATGGAAAACAAACACACATTAATGGGTATTGGGTGAATATGCTATCTTCTACACGGTACGTTCGCCATCTTGAATCTTGCTCGACTTTTTAAATATAAAGTGGTCATGTAACATTATAAATTTTCGCTAGAATTTTACGCGAAATACATTTGAAATCAACTCGGAAGCACCGACAGCTCCAGACACTTTTTTTGACATTTGCATGACTACAACCTTTGTTATATTTTCCGTTTCAATGCTAACACATACCTTGAAATTATTACATATCATCTGAAAATTTTTGGAGCTCGCTCCAAAAGCATAGTTCAACATCGCGTTTCAACACCACACACTTCCATCATTCTTGTAACTTTTACATTTTGTGGGGAGTGCAAACACAAACCGACTTCATGCCTCGACCAGCCCAAAACAATCCTTTTCGTACTGCACCTAACTGAATCTGAATCCAAAAAAAATAAAAAAGGCGACGTTAAAAAGTTGAGTAGAAGAACTCATGTTATCTTTATGCGTTCTACTACAATTCTATCATCCTCATCATCGGAAGATGATGAATCTGAGATCATATGCAACATCTTTGACAGGTGGCAATTTCCAAACCGTTTTGGAACCTACAGTTAGCGCGTTAACTGGAGGTAGAAGTATGGGTTAATTTAACTACCAGTTTGCTCAGTTTGAATGTTGGTTATGCATTAACTAGACATTCAAAAACGAGTTAACCACCAGTGAGAGTTTAACTGTTAGTTACTAGCTAACATGTACTTTAACCAGACAATGAAAAACTAGCGCTAACTGTGGACCTTGCAGGACCAACCATTTGGTGGTAAATACATTTCACCCCTGACGTAGCATGCTTATAACTTTCTGCAAGTGTCAATCTCATTAATTACAATAGTAATGCTAGACACTTTACCCAAGTAAAACAACAAACGAAAAGAAAACCCACTGAATTTGAAAATTTTACTTCGCGTTAAGACCTTACAATTGTGAAAGTATTCAATTTTGGGGGGAAATGAAAGTGTGACAATAAAACCGTAAACAGGAAGACGATATTTTATTTGGCAACATTGCTGATAGAAGTAGAAGGTCAGAGGCGAGAATCTATTTTCCACATAAGAGTTTAGGTTTCAGAGACTAATCACCGGAAGTGCTATTATTATTCGCCGTCAGGGGCCACAGGAAACAAGTGACTACTGCAATGCGTACGAGAAACAAAATATTCTTACTTGGGCTAATGTGAAGTGGAAACGTGGTGTGCTAATACGATAATAAAATATATTGCTTTGTTCGTACTAGTTATAATTACACCTAGGGCATAAAATTGTTGATCTCTCAACGCCAACACAGTTTTTTTTTCGGTAGTGCCAACATTTTACTTGCCAATATATTTCTGGGTTGCAGAGTTATTGCTTTAATATTAAAAGGAGTTTTATTAACGGTGGAAGGATAAATTCCACGTTAAGAAATTTATACCACTTATTTCGTTCCAAATAATTCACGCACATTTCTATAAATGCTCGCAGTTCGGTTTACTTGATCTGCCCCAAAGAACTTGTGATTTACAGGAGAAATATAATGTTAAAAAAAAGTGCGTAGCAGAGTTATAATGGAAATTATGTATTTTTTCAAAACAAGTGGCATAGATAGTGCAACTAGGCGTCAGAAAATAAATTTAAAAAAATACAGGTAGATTGGATGATAATCTTTTCTTCGGCAGTGTGTAGGTAGTAACATATATAAAAGCAGAGCGAATTTTAGTGACGTAGTTTTCAAGAAATAAGGACCTCTGACATGAAAGATGCCGACGTTATAAAAACAAGGGCCTTACTATAGTAGTGACGTACCAATTTTAAAATCACTAAAACCAAACCAAAATCACTTCAAACACACACATTACGTTTTCATGGGAGGCGAGCGGTTTACGCAATTATTTTCTTGTACTTTTTTTTTTTTTTGGATTATCTTAAATTAGTGACCATACGAACGTGGAGGTTAGGTGCGGTCATGTATCATTACAAAATATATTTTTGTATGTTCACATTTATTATTAATAATTGCTTATTTTCCTTTTTCGTAAATTATCTTGTATTACTGAACATATGAACGTGGAGGTTAGGTGCGGTCATGTATCTTTACAAAATATATTTTGACACATATTCACACTTATCTTCAGCACACAGGTTAACTCTCCCAATTTCCATTAGAAAGTCGTGTACAATTGTTTCGGGGCCTTTTCCTTCCCTTACATAAATACTCTGCTAAATAACCTTCAAAATGCACTTTCCTCGTCATTTCCATACGATTCAATAACAATAACGCAAGAAATGTCATAATCATCACAAAGACACGCCATTTCAATACTGCCTTACCGCCTTCCACATGACAACTGTAACTTACGCAAAATAGTTCCTTCCGCCACAACATGCAGTGCGTCCTAAAACATCTTCAAAACACACTAAAACTATATCATTGTTCACTTCAAGTGTTACCAACATCAATATTTACCTCCCTAATACTCTCAAACATCACACAATTATCTCAATTCCTCCTGTAAATTTCTAAAAATTGGTACGGCACTACTATAATTAGCACAAAACAAGTTACGTTATGTGTTTGCAACACTGCTTTTAGTTCAGGATTCCCTTCTCATTTTTTGGCGGTAAGTTTGACTGCCGGCAGGTCGTAGTAAAAATTAGTAGTTGTTGGTGAAAATAATAATAAAAAATATGACTTGTTTCATTACACACCTGTTAGGTCAGCTTTTCATACACGCGCTTGCCACGTTCTAAGCTTGTGTGTGCAATAAAAAGAACACTGAACCTGACTCCTAACCAATGGTCACTATTATGGTAATGGTTTTCGTAATTTCTCAATGCGTGTCTAGCATTTGTGACCACTGCAGGAGTCAGCACACTGACTCCAAATATGGCGGATTCTCGCTGTTCTTCTAGGTAAATTTGAACTTAATTTTTTCCACCATGTTGCAGGTGTCCTTATGACACTTAATTTTGCACATGGTTTTGGAAGTTCTGTATATCAAATACGACACAAAAGAGATCGTTTGCAAAGATTCCAAGTGGATAAAGTTATGTGTAGAGCGATTGATTTTGCCGGTTGAAGTGGCCGAGTGTAAATAGTGCAGAAAAACCGGTAAAACACGTTTATGGTCGTAGCGCCTTAAGTTGTAAAGTAAGGGCGACAAGAAGAAATGTCGAAAGTTCCAACATTGTGGCATTAAATTGTGCCCGACGCCCAGTTGCACTATCTGCACCAAACAGGTTGTATGGATAATATTGGTCACTAGCTGGCTTAAGTTTGGAGCAGATAAAGTAAACCTTCTGCATATAAACAGCTACCGATAGCCAGCACCCCTAAATGAGTGACGGGAAACTATTTTTCATACCGTAACTGTTTACATAAATAGCTATTGTATTTGATCAACAGATACCAGCATGGTTCTATGTAGATGAAATCAGTGGCGTCACTTCGTGATATGACACTGGCGTAGTTACAAAAATTACGGACAGTGTTAAGATACCAAAGACGGGTTAGGTGTATTTTGGGGTTGAGTTTAGGACAACCAAAAATTTAAGAATTAAAGGAGAAATGTAATGTTTGCAATGTATGTGAAAGTGTTGAAAGTACGATAAGAAATTCAAAGAGCGAAAACATATGTGTAACTATTTAGCTGCTTCCGCGTTGTGCTGGCGCAGGTAGTAAGTCTTAAAAGTGATCCTGATATATTAAAATCACAAACTAATTTGTCTTCGCTCACTTAACATTATGTTAGTGAATTGTGTGGGTAAATACGTGGTATTCAAAACACGAAGTGACAATATTCCTCCGCATGGTGTTGCACGCATTGATCAAATCGAGTAAGCTTAGGTAAATTCTTATCAAATATGTCTTTTCGTAACACATCTTGGGTTGTTCGCCATCTGTAGGCGCCTGTCTAAAAGTTATTAGCAAGGGAACGAGTTTGTAAAGCATACACATTGGAAAATGTGGCTCAGTAACTGACTGAATTTAAGTGAACTTTATCTATTTTTAATTATACGAGATGCATATAACTGGCACACTCCATGTAACCGCCCTCAACGTGGAAGGAGGGCCGCAGTGGCTGAGTCAGGTAGAGCACTCATCTCTGGCGCGTGGGGTCGTCCGTTCGATACCCTCATACCATGCGTGCTTTGTGGTGGACAAACACCATGTGTGTGGGTTTTCTCGGGTACTCCCGTTTCCTCCCAGTTTTTGCATTCCACTAATTCATTATCTATTCGGTCTGAGTCAAAGTTGCCAAATGGCCTTAAATGTATTTTTAATCAACGCGGTAGCAGCTAAGTAGTATCGTTCTCACTTCCATGACTCAAAGCTATGTTTTATTTAGAGTTTCAACACTACCACACATGTTACAAACAATATACTTCCTCTGTAATTTCTATAGTGTCACAAGCTCAAGAATAGATAGCAACAAGTATCAGAAAGTTAAAAATACAGGGGCCAAAAAGTTATTACAACGGAGTAGCTCCAAGTAAACGCAACACGTAGTTAATGCGTCATCCTGAAAGTTGCGACGTTTGCCATTGCTTACTTTGAAATTAAAAAACGCCACACAGCAACAACATATTGACTAAAAATAATTACCATTCTGCTCAGTATACACTTCAGAACTAGATACAAGTGTGTGTATGTACGTGGAATAGAAACTCTTCTCTGTATTGAACGAACTCCTTGAAAGCGTTTTCCACATCGTCAAGTTGTCGAAAACGTCCGTCCTTCGGAAATTTGTCAAGAGCGCGGTAGAGGTGATCTGTTAGCGAAATATCAGGGAAATATGGTGGATGCGGCAGTACTTCGATTTTGAGGTTCATTAATTTTTACAGGGTTTTCTTACACTGTATGCTTTGGCATTGTCTTGCAAAGAATTGGACCACTTCTATTGACGGTGCTAGTTGCTGGGTCTTAGTTTCTGATACAATTCATTACAGTAGGAGTTCGCTGTAATCGTGGAACCTGGTGTAAGGAAGCTGTAGTGAATTAAGCGGGCAACACTCCACCAAACAGTGACCATAACTTTCGTTGGGTTCAACTCAGATTACGCCATGGGTCGAGGAGGTTTGTTTCTCTCAATCTACTGAGTCAATATTCTGTTGTACATAATCCATTTTTTTTTTCATCACATGTAAAACTTTTGTCCAGGAAAGGTTCATTGTGATGGCGCAACAGCAATGACGAACATGTCTGTAAAGATCGATCTTCTGATCATGGGACAGGTCATGAGAATCCCCCTTGTATATTTTATAGTCTTTCCCAAGGAATTTGGTGACACATGAAGCTCCACCGCTAAGTCTGAACAGGTCCGTGTCAGATTTCTACCATCATTTGCCTCAGACACTCATCTATCAGAATTTAAATTTTACTTATGGCCTTTAGCCATCTAAGGCTCAGGCCTGGATGGGTGGAGGAATGATTCGGGAAGGTGTCGGCCAGGCGCTATATTGAAGGTGCCATCCTGGCATTTGCCTGGTGTAACAGGAAAAAAAACTGGAAAAACCTGAGTCAGCGTGGTCGAAAGCTGGGATCCAACCCACGAACTCCTGAAGGCTACGCTAACGCTCTACCACTGAACTACGGCGGCTCGGTTTCCATCTATCAGAGGTTCTTCCTACGCATCTTCGAGCCCCATGTCTCCGGCCCTGAATTTTATGAACCATTCTTTCACTGTTCTTTCTTTAGAAGCATCTTTGCCGAAAGCGATGGCAATTTTTTGTGTT